>JABXJD010000270.1:467500-635000 GCA_013375575.1 Percina caprodes | reverse complement strand
CCCTCTGTCGCTCTGTGTCTCTGTCTCCAGCTGAGAGCTATGTATATTTCATCAGCCCAGGGTGCCTTTATGTCTTAAGATGCGCTGCACCTCCCCTGCCTGTCTCACTGCTACTCATCAATGGATGAAGCCATCCCAGCCACTTTGAAATTCTCCCCCTCTCTCTCCCTCTCTCCCTCTCTTTCTCTCTCTCTCTCTCTCTCTCTCTCCTCACAGACAGCCACCCTCTGCTTCTCCCTCTGCTTTTCATGGCCAGCTTATCTCTCTCCTGAAGGCTCATCCCTCTTTTCTCTTTCAGCAGAGTAAAGCACATCCAAACAGACTTAGGCTGTCAGGAAAACTCTTTCTCGCTCTCTGTCCCTCTCCGTGTTTGATTCTGTCTGTCTGTTTTGCGACTCTGTCACTTCAGGGAAGGGACACTTCTTCACCCGGCGCTGCATCTTCTTCAGTTGTTGTCTTTTTATAACAGAAATCTGAGTGATGTGACAGTAGCTAAAAATGGTAACATGGCTACATCTGCAGTTAATTGCTATATTTGCACCATCAGTGTCTTTTCATTGTTTGTTTAGATTTTATTATTATGTCAATATTTCTGATGTACACTGTTGACACTTGTTCCATAATATTATCAGGGCACCTTTTAGTGTATGTGTGTAGCATAATCAGAAGCCATATCTAGTCTTGTGGTCTTATAATTAAGCCTAGCTTTAGGAAGTAATACCCCTGCAGATTTAATTATCTTTCCAATCAGACGCACACCAATCACAGCCATTCTCATAAGGCGGTCCTTTTAAATATGACTCCCTCCTCACTGGTCCCTGCTACACCGACACTGCTTCACTCACTGCTGCTGCTGCTGCAATGTTTTGCCTCCACTACTCCAGCCTCCACCTTCCTAGTTCAGAGTCCTAACATGACTCAAAGTTTAAAATGGTTTACAATGTCTTTCTTTTGCCTCATTCTTTTTTTTTACCCAGGTGGGGTTCTGCATGATGCTCCCTGTTTCAGCTTAGCATGGTGCTTGGCTGGTCCAGGGAGCATTATCAAGAGTGGAACTGTATTTCCATTTGTTGCAATAAATGGTGAAATCGAGAGTGTTCCTGACTGAATTAGAGTCACTCATTGATTCATATTTAATTAATGAACTCCACCTCTATTTCAAATAAGGACATTGGAGTGACAAAATTCTTGTTTTATTTCCAGTATGTTGATTATGTCTTTACATCTTTCAGGCTTGTACTGTGATTGAGAGTGCGGCTGGAGCCAGTATGGAGGTTGACTCAGGGCCTTTGCAGCCTGCAGGTGACCACATTCCTTCTCACCCAATGACCTCGGAGCCAGAGAAAGCTGACCGAGCTGACCGCCCACGTTCCAGTGAGTATAGCTCTCCCAAATGCCTGATCACAGTCAATTTTTTTTTCCACCTCTGTTTTGTTGCTGTGGCTTATAATAAAGCTGTCTGGTTCACTTTAAAGTCCTGTTTATAGGATGTGATTGTTAAGTCCATAGCATGTCACTTTACACCAATGTGATAATTTTTTATAGATCTTAGTACACACACCACTGCAATTACATATCCCTGTGGCTATTCTACAATCACTGGCAGCATTATCTGACACATTTGTCATGTTTCATATTGCAATTCTTAATCTCACCGCTCTGTGTGGTCACAACTGTGTGAGAGACTTTCACTTAGATCGTACAATAGTAAATGCTTTGGTTCAGCCTTCATAATTCAGCTACTAAGAATAAGACTTACCTTCTGTATCTCTTTACTTAGCAGGCATCTTATCTCTACTTCTTCTTTTCTGTGTGAAGTGTCCTTTTGACCCTGCAGCGTGGCAACAAAGGAAGTAGTGAGACCCCGGGAGGGAATGAGATACGGTCTGAGGTGGCTATCACACTCATTGAAGAGTTTAAAAAAGAGCCCTTTCAGGCTTGTGCTGTCATGTCTTCACACACTTCATAGTGTTGTAACGCTTTAACCCCGCTCCCCCACAACCATTGTATTTTATCCATATATACCTACGATACCTATCATCCTCTCAGCCAAACTGGATTAACTATTCTTTTTCTTCTTTTGTCATTACAACAGTCAACCTATACATGCTGCTGTGTGAGACCAGGAGGAGATAATACTTATGATTTCCATGCAGTTGTTTTGCAAGTATTCTAGGGATCTTATCCCTTTGCCTCTTTTGAATGCATTGTTTAACAGCATTGCTTTTAATTGTTAACAATGCAAACCCAACCAGCCCACAAAACGCACACACAAAGACTCTCAAACCATGCACTGACATTTGACAATGTTCACATGCAAATGTTTACACAGCATATCTCACTCTTTTTTTGTTGCTTTTTTTCAGTTTGCGTACCGCTAATCAGTAATCAGCAGTTTCTTATTGCTGTCATCCTCGACCCAGAGCAATGGATTATGGGTTAGCTCACATCTCCGTCATCTACAGTATGGTGTTCAGCCAGATAGATGAATAAACAAATTGTTGGGATGCTGGTGAAGTAAAGCACGATAATGATAAAATGAGACGGAAGATGTCATGATGAAGCAGGCACTAAAACAAAAAATAAATGACATGCATGTGGGTTTTGGAGCTCAATGCATTTATGTGAAAACTGCAGCTGTCTCCTGTAATCAATATAGCTGGATTGCCTTTTTGCTGGATATCTGTTCCCTTCATTTTTTGTGTGTTTACACTTATAAATACAGGACTTTTTTAAAATTGAATTTACTTAACTCAACCACCCTCCTTTTTACACTTACTCTCATCCTGCTATACAGTATCTTTCTCTCTTGCTTACCACTCCCTCCTGCTCAGGTCATTCTCTCTCTCTTTTCTCTAAGGCTATATCTGTTTAGCCGCGAGGGCCCCCCTGTCGTTTACAGAAACTCATCTTAAGCTCTCTTTTCAACTGAAAACACACACACATGCACACTAGTTTAACCACAACACACTCAAAGGCACCTGGTTAAACAGTCATGACAAACAGGGCCACCGCACAGGCACAGACACACTCATACGCTCAGAAGACTGAACGTTCCTCCCAATGGTCGAGTGCGGGCTGAGAACAGGGTTTTCATGAGTTATTTAAGTGCTCTCCATCATGCGTGTTGCGCTGCAGTTCACACTGACATGACACGGCCCATTTCCTTCACTCAGGCTGGAAACGTGACACAAGACACGCTGGCAGTGTTCACACCAAACAGAGTAGAGAGGTACACAATCTGCCATGATCTTAAGACTGTTGGATTTAAATCATTAAATGGGCCCCTATGGAACAGCTAGAGTAAAGCTAAAAGGAGAGGCTTATTATTTTAGACAGTTGCTGTTAAACAGTTGCTATCATCTGCAGTTTGATTTTAGTTGTGCGTGTGTGTATATTTATTGGCTTAATGGTCACAGCTCTATTGTAAATGTTTGTTTTGACCAATGGCATACAGAGAGAGGGAGACAGTTTACTTTCACATTGTATTGTGGTTTTCTCAGTATGTGAGTTAAGGAGCTCTCCATATACTGTATATGCAGACAAGAGATTCCCATTTCTCATTTCAAATGTCCCAACATGCTGTGGCCTATCATGAGCCCCTGTCAGACAGGAAAAAGGCTGGAATGGGGAGGATGTGACCTCTGGGCTGACCACAATGTGCTTCAGGCCTATACATACATACGCATACATCAGCTGTCACTCAGGCTCAAAACAACCACACAGTCAATACATCACTATTAGTGGTGAAGGAAAAAGGAACAACCTCCCTGCTGTAGACATCTAATGGAAGGAGGGTCAAACAGGACTAATATATGTACGTATATGTAAATAGGAAAAATACAGTATATGGTGAGGAAATTTGTACCATTATGCTCTTCTTTGTTTCCACTGTTTAAGCACCAAGAGGTAAGAGTGGTGTGAATTTATCCTTTTTCAATATTAATTCTGGTCCCTTTTACTGTTTCATATCAGCATTCTCTCCCCAATCTTGTCATACTAAGCGCATACATTCAGAGATATGCACGTTTGTGTACATGTATGCATGTGTCTTGGAATTTAACGTGCTGATGATGTGATTGTCATGAGGCTGTCATGAGGCTGTGAGTGTGTTTTGATTGCAATGGCTGGACTCCGCAGACTTGGCAGTCTTGTGTGCTTGGCTGCTGGCCAGTTCAATACAATTACAAATACCCACTGAGGGAGCATGGAGCACCACTGAAGATGTGTGTGTGGGTGCTGGTTGGTGCACAGAGGGGGGAAATTCACAGTATCTGGCAACCCGCCTTTCATGGGTGGAGGATCAATGGCTGAGCTATTGCTTTAGCCGCTGTGGTTAACATTTCACATTAAGAGTCTTGCATGGAGAACACAGCAGTGAGGTTAAATGTTGTAAGAGCATATTCACTACACACACATACACACACACACACACACACACACACACATGTTAAATGAGGAACAGTCTGTCCACAAGAGGGTATTTACAGCAGCCCTGTATATCTTATTCAGAGAACAGAGCAGCAAGTGAAGAATGAGACTGTGTGAAAAAGAATGGAGCTGAGGGATGACAGGAACAGTGTGCTGGGATGTGGGGAAGGAAGTTATGGGGAGGATGGTGAGAGGAGGACAAGGACACTGAATAGAGAGACGACAGGGGATGTGTTTTGAGAGAGAGATCAGAAGGTGACAGAGGATGCATGGAGAGAAATGCCATGCCGACTCCCTCTCTTTTCTTCTTTTCTTTTGTCCCCCTCAGTAGGGATGACAGGAGGGTGGGCTAACTTCGAATGACAGTGACAAGCTTGCCACCACTCCCATGAAGCACAGCAGATGGAAGAGTGTGTGTGTGTGTGTGTGTGTGTGTGTGTGTGTGTGTGTGTGTGTGTGTGTGTGTGTGTGTGTGTGTGTGTGTGTGTGTGTGTGCACACGATTAACATGCCACTGGAGACCAGGGTATACTGAGTCTCTTGGCAGCACCATGCTTGGCAGAGAGCCACCTTACTGCCCTCTTTTTCCAGCCCAGCAGAGTGTGCGTTGAGGAGTGTGTGTGTGTGTGTGTGTGTGTGTGTGTGTGTGTGTGTGTGTGTGTGTGTGTGTGTGTGTGTGAGGGAAAGCAGTTTCATCAAACACATTTTAATTCACAGTGTTCCCATTGTCTTTTACATTATACTCTTTCTTCAGGGGGAAAGCTAACTGGATGGCCTCTGTGGCTGTTTGTTCATCCATCTATTTGAGATCTTTGGTAATGTAATGATCACAGGATTTTTGAGAAACAGAGCTCTGTTCTGCAGTGTGGCGCCAGTCCTGGCGGGCATTGGGGAATTAGTCAGGAGACAGTGGGTTTGGCACTGTGCCACGGTTAATAGCCACTCACAGGGTGGGCACGGGGTTATGCCCCGACTCAATCACTCACTGTGTTTGCATGTGTGTGCTTATGTGTTTGTTTCTGTGAGTGCGTGTTTGTGCGTGTCTACCATTTGAGTCAGGATTCTCCTCTGGTCACACTGACCTTATTGTGAAGTCACTTCTGGTTGATTTGTACCCTTTCCAACACATTCCTCTCTCCGAAAGGCTGAGAAACAGGCCGTTAACCCCCTCTCCCCCCTCACTCTCTCTCTCGTCTTCCCTCCTGATGGGTTTGATTTAGTGACTGTGGTTTTCCATCCAGAGCTTGGGAGCCAGAAAGAGTAGACTTAGGGAGAACTATGGATTCACAGCCAGCGGAGCACGTCATTACTTGGCCATAGCTCATCAGCAGATACATCAGCAGGCTGAAGGGCTAATAGATGTGAGCTGTTGCTGTTCAGGAAGTAATAAACCTCTCTTCATTTCACCCCTTTAATTATTTCCTTCTCACACATTGCATGGATTGCACTAAATGATGACAGCAAAAAGTATCTAAGAGTTTATTACGTTATTTGAGGCTGACTGTTTGCCTGCATTCTACAGTATATATGATAATATAATAACTCTACTTAGTGCAACGTGGACCAAAGAATTCCTCTTTTGGGCTTTGGAGAAGTTATATTTAGGTCTGGGTGAGGCCACCCAATGTGAGGTTAATGCTCAGTGTAGGGCAGTGGGGTCAGGTTCCAGACATGTTTCAGCAGTAGCCCTAACAAAGATGACCACTTAGTGAGACACCTCCAGACTCTAACCCTTGACCTCACAAAGGAAACAGGTGTTCAAGCAGGATTAAGCCTGACTGTCTGCACACTCAGAGCTGGCAGCATGCTGTGTTGTGTATGGGTTTGTCTCTTTTCATTTACAGCGGATGGACATAATTGCTCCGCAACAAAAAACAAAACAAAATTTGTGTGAAAATTGTTTTATAGAGATGATTTTTTTATGAAAACAGGTTTTTTTTTATCAGTGAGCTTAACAAATGAGCAATATTTGATTTCCTTTCATTTTGTTTTTCCTTATGCTCTTGTCATGTTCACCTTTTCCCACTCCTTTTTCTTTTCTTATCTCCTTTTCTCTTCCTCCCTCTGTAACCCCATGACTTCAATCATCCCTTCCTCCCTTCCTCCCACCCAGCCTCCCTGTCTCCACCTTCACCCTCTCTCCTTGCTTGCTTTCTGCTCGTTGATCCCTCTCTTCTTCCCTCCCTCTCAAGCTGTCCTCCACTGTCAGGCGACTTGGCTGAGGCTAAGTGCTTTTTGCTGTCTCACTGCAGGTGGGACTGTAATAAAGCTTGTCAGTGGGAGGCATGGGTCGCACTGTCACATGCTCTTTGCCTCCCCTCTGTTAACTCCCACCTCCATCTCCTTCCAACCATCCCCCTTCTCTGCTAACCCCCCGCCACTCTCGTCCAAGACCCTCTGCTTTTATATTTCCTCTCTCATTTGTCTGCCTTTTCTTTCCCATTTTGTCTTGCTTTTACCCGAAACGGTGCTACTTGACTTGTCTCTCATGTCTCTCTCTCTCTCTCTCTCTCTCTCTCTCTCTCGCTCCCTGGTTTCCTTGCCAACGGCACTTTCAGGAACATGATGAAGAAGAGCAGCAACAGGAGACATCCCTTTCAACACAACAACTGCGCACACACACGCACGCACGCACGCACGCACGCACGCACAATCCATGTAAATGACTCCAGGTGAGGTTGTATTGTTTGCCCAGCTGCTCCTGCTAACCAGTCTCTCCTGTTCCATAGTAAACCAGCATGCTGCATGGAAATCAGCTTCCTCTACACAAAACAGTTCTCTGTTTCTCCTTGTTTCCTTATGTTTGGGCACAGTGTATGTGTGCTTGTATGTTTGTGTAGATACGAGTGCTTGTTTCTGCACATGACACTCAAAGGGCATGCATGTTTTTAAGGATCATCTAAAGCAATTTATTATTCCAGTGTGTTTGTGTGTGTGTGTGTGTGTGTGTGTGTGTGTGTGTGTGTGTTTGTGTGTACTACAGTAATAGAAATGACTTATACACTGCTATCTTACTTGTTCTAGCCACAGGATGGCAATACTGAGCCCCTTCTTTAAAAGGAATCCCTCTCTCACACACATACACTCGGCCACACACGCACACACACACACACACACACACACAGCCCTCTTTAGTCTGAGTTAGCCCAGGCTTGTGTAGGGTGGCAGGGTGCAGTGAATAATTTAGTCCTGGCCATGTTAATGGCTGACAGCGAACATGGCCTCTCGTCTCTGCTCTTGGCCCATAACTAGTACATTCTGTTTCACTCTCATTCTTTCTTTGTCGCTCTATTGTCCTCTTATTTTCCATTTATAGTCCTAGTGATGATGACAATTTAGATGTCTCTTTTTCTAATCACGGTTGTTTTATCGTATTACGGAAAAAAAAAAACACTGGTGGTTGAACATCTATGTTAATAACATTGAGTACTGGTAATTATTACCTTCACCTCTTTTCTGACCTTCTGTCGATTTTTCAAACACCTTGGTGCACAAATATTACATTTTTAAAGTCCCAGTATATTGACTTATCCTGTCCAATGGCTTCTTTCTAAGCTATTTAAAAATCCCCTGTGTGATCAGCCACTAAATAAATAAAAAGAATTACCTAGACTTAGACTTCTCTTTATTAATCCTTTTGGGATGACTCCCGCGAGGAAATTGAAAATTCCAGCAGCAGTTTTAGCATGAAAAATAAATAAAAAAGACAGTTTAAAGACAACAAAATAACAATAATAATAATAACAACAATAAGAACATTTGTCAAATAAACAAAGAAAAGACCATCAATTATTATTGTCAGTGTCAGTTTTGAGTCCAGTGTTAAAGTGATAAAGTGATAAAGTGACCAGGTGTGAATTTAAGTCCATTAAGTCCTGACAAAATAATTCTTTAAATTATTTTTTTATAATTTCCCTGACCTCATTATTACTTCTTTCACCCAAAGAAAAATAATTATACAGATATTTTTTGCTTTGCAAGATGATGATTGTTGTCTTGTGTGCCAAGGGCAGCACACACATTTTTTGGATGGCAAAACTAGATGCAGGAAATGTTAATGTTAAACAATAACATTCACTTTTATATTTACAATCTCTGGATTTATTTACCATGGTTTTCAGTTGGTTCTTCATAATGTCTTTAACAATATTACTGTAATTAATTACTCATAAGATTCATTTAGACAGGTAATTATTAGTTGCTGAGCAATGTTAAATTCTGTGACATAGTTAGCTCATCTTTATTTAACTATATTTTTCTGTTCTCATATATTTTACTTCCTCTGTGGTCCCCCTTTTCTATTTTTCACTTTATTTTCTCACTCCCAACCCTTATGTCCTCAATCTCTACACAAATCACAGGAAACACGAGTGTGTGTATATGCATCTGTCTGGCCCCAGTCAAGCATTATTAATGTTATGATTGCCCCACTGGGCTTCAGCTCTCTGGTTGTATGACCCTAACACTAATGCAATCACATACACTGAACAAATTAAAGCTCCCTCTCCGTCTCTCTCCCGTCATTTCTCTCGCTCTCAATTCAGCCATGACAATGTTACATGTGGCGTACGTGGTGTGCAGCTTGTCCAGCCTATGTATGTTTTCATAGGCCTTGCCTCACTCCATTTTTCTCTCTGATACAATCAGTATGACTGCGTTTGGGGCAGTCATGGAGCCTGGCGTGGCAGACTGCAGCAGCACTGAGGTCTGGCCAGGCTCAGGCAGGCTCAGGGGGGATTGGGAGTGACATGTCCGGGGTGAGACACCCCATAGTTGGGACTCCCCACCAGCCTGTCTGGCTCCAGCCTGGCTGATAGAGCCCAGCTGGGCGTGGAGAGGAGGTGTTCCCTATATCTTCTGGCCCCCTCTCTCCACTCTTCTCTTGAGAATCTTTCTGTCACATCAAAGTGTCATGTGTGCATTGTATGCATTTTTTTACCTGTTGTCAACGATTCTTATTAGCTATAATTTATCCATTTGTGTTTATTATTATCTCTACCCCACATCCTTTTCTCTCCTGCTGCTTTTTTCTTTCTCTCCACTGAATATCACACATATACTTTTCCTCCTCCATCTCTCTATCTCACACAAACACATCCAGAACCCTTGAAAAGGGGTCATGATTGAGGCGTGCCGTTAATTAGCCAGCAGTGGTTGTCGTAGCAGAGCGATGGTAGGGTGTAATTAATTAGGTGGCATGTGCACAGTGGGAGAAAAAGAGGGAGAGATGGAGTGAGAGAAAAATACCCGCTATCAGACCTCCTTTTATCCTCTGAGCTCAGATGAGTTCTCTAATGAGAAAAAATGAGATGCTCCCAACCAGGGAAGAAAGCACTTTGTCCTTTACATGTTCTCTCTGCTTCTCCTCTGCTTGTCATTCTATCACTGCCTTGTTCTCTTTTCATCTGCCTATCATATCCGTGCTATTGCTAGTGGGGTGCCAGTGAGTTGGAGTCACCAGCCATAGAGCTCCCACAGTAGAATGAACACAGCCTCTGGGACATGTCCAGACACACTCATACAGTGATGACAGCTATACCACACAGCAGAGATGGCATATAGGAGAGCAGTGCTTGCATTTCTGTGCATTTGTGGGAGTTTATGGGTATTTACAGCTACCCTGTTGTAATGGCTGCTTCTCTATTGTATTTGTGTTAGCAGTGGTGGAAAAAAGGGAGAACGAGAGAGGAAGAACGAGAGAGGAAGAGAGAGAAAGGTGATAGATGTAGAGATCTTGAGATCTCGAAAAGGCATAGAAAATGTGGGAGGGTGGAAAAAGGTGCACAAACACTCAGAGTTCTATTGATCCTCTCCTCAGTTCAACACTGACTCCTTGACTTCATTCAGAAGCACATCTGTGTGTGTGTGTGTGTGTGTGTGTGTGTGTGTGTGTGTGTATTTCCAGCTGCATGTGTGTGTGTGTACTCTTAATGTCAAAAGCCTAACTATAATGTGATGTATATGTGTACAAAAACTGCAGAGAATCTCAACCTGTGTCAACCTTTAGCCTTTAACAGCATCATGAATATTTAGACACACTCAACGCCCCAGCCTTGCACTCTTTGTGCATACATATAATTTTTCTTGGAGACATCCAAATGCATGCAGCACAGCCCCCTCCCGCAACACACACAGTGTAGTGTAAAGTGTAATGGCTGCCTGGCCTGTCCTGTGTGACTGAAACTGTCGTAGGTGACATGTTTATGAACAATTTGGCAATGTCAGCGGAGACTGACAGCTATTTACAGCCCAGCGTTAGACATGTTGGACACTGGCAGTTAGCATAAATCTTCAGGTAGGATCAGGCAGTAGATAATACACATTGTCGACTGTGTCCAACGTAAATTGTGAAACATACATATACTGTATACAGCAGGTGATTGCTAGTTTAATCACTCAGTCCTTTTTAACCTTCTTAATACTACCAACATACTTTGCATACAAATGTCACACACACACACACACACACACACACACACTGAAGATCTTTATCTTAGTTATTTACGGTGCCCTGACATCACGTTAACAACCGGCACTCGCTTTTCCTCCCTCAGTCTCACTCTCCCCGCCTTCCCCTCCATCTCTCGTCCCTTTCAACTATTATTTAGCTTTGCGAGGTGTCCTAAAAGAAGCCTGACGTGTGTGCCCCTCCCTCCCCTTTAAGTCAGCGATATTGATATCCTCCATAAGTCAGACGTGGCGCTCTCTGTTACCGTAGAGAAATTGATGAGAGAAGGGTGTGACAGGAGGGGAGTGGAGCTGGCAGGGAGTCACAGGAGTTTGCCTGTGTATGTATTGAAGTCTGTGTTTGTGTGGACTCTTCAAGTGTGCGCTGCATCCAAACAGACTTATTAAGAGAAAGTGAGGAGTTTGTTGGGCGAGGAGGCAGGTTAAGCAAAGGAGAGGACCACTAATCGCAAAAAAAACTGAGACTAAGAGAGAAAGAGATCTGGACAGATAGGGAGGAGGGAGGCAGATCTGTTTATTTCTTTATGAGCTTTCCCTCTGTGTATGATACTGTTGCTATAAACAAGAGGTCAGCTGAAGAGTGGCTGTTTATAAGGTCCATCGCTCTCTCAAAAAGCCTATGAAATCCTGACCAGCTTTGTGTGGTTGTGTTATCCATCAGAGCCATTAGCAACCATCTGTCTCCCAATCTCACAGGAAAGCGTACACTACATCTCTTTGCATCGTGTATCATGCTGTATGAGTAAACTTGCAGGTTTGCATTTGCCTACGAGTAAATCTATGTATGCTTGCGTGTATGCTTCAGCAGAAGGTACAGTGCATCCTGTATCTTCTGGGAAGATGCAACAGTTACAGACTGTTCGTACTATCACAGAAACGCACCTGATCATTGTTCACCATGGAGTTTTTGCTTAAATCGCTCCGTGTTTTCGTGCAGACTGTATTAGCATTAGGTGTAGCGATGAGAGGAGATTACTTATCTCACATAAAGAAATACATAATCTTCACCACGTGGTTGGTCCAAGGTTGAGTCATGCTATCTTGCTCAGCACACAGAATTTTGTTCCTTCAGATGTGGCTAAATGGTGTGATTAGAAAACTTGTTTGCGTGTGTGTGTGTGTGTGTGTGTGTGTGTGTGTGTGTGTTTGTGGGCTTTGACTGCTGGTTTATCTATTCCACTGGGAATAAAGAAAAGGTTTGTTTGATTAATTAATTCTGTTAGACATGAATGTAAATGATCAAAGGAGCACATTTGCATTTTGTGTTTAATTATTCATGAGCTGTGATTGCTCATGAATTAGGACACCTGTGAGGGCTTTCTCCTCTCAAGCTCAGACACTCACTCATGCACACGTGCACACACACTGGCACATCCTGGGACGTGACCTGGTGTGTTTAACCAGACCTGCTCGTCACCCCTGCCTGTGTGCACTGCTGTGCGCAGGGATGCAGGTCACTGCAGGTTCATGTTGCTGTTATTAGGTTATGCTGCTACTCTGGCTGGGGTTCAAACGCTCTGATTAGGTTACCGCGTAGCGCTAAAGCTCAGACTGTCACCCTGACTGTATGATTTATTTCCATGGAGACAAGAGAAAAGCTCTGATCTAATTACCCATACTGCTGCCATTTCAGACATGAGAAGACGACTGGATGGAGTGAATACAGCGAGAGGAGGCAAGGGGTGGCACATAGACGTAAAAAAAAGTGATGGTAGAGGATGGAGAAGATAGAGAGCTTGATAAGAGCAGGTATTATTTGTCTTCTTTCTTCCTTCTCTTCATCATCTCTCCCTTCATCATCAGCAGCATCCAATGGCTGCACAAATGGGCCCTTGTTGCCATGGATATATGAGCAATGGTTCTACCGTTCTGCTCGATGGGGCTCAGCGATAAATAGCGGGATGTGGAGGAAGTTAATAATTTATCCCGGGGAGGGAGCAACCGTTCTGGGGAGCGTTACCTAGCATAATGGGTTAAGTGCAGCGATTGCTGCATGCCGAGCAATAGACTCACGGGAGGTGATATATAAAAAATGAATAAAGGCTGAGTGGAGCCTGCTGGGTAGGAATTGTCAAGGGAATGTGTTAGTGTGTGTGAGAGGTGGGGACTTGGTGTTTTGTTTTGGGAAGAAGGCTTTGTCATTTCTTGAAGTTATAGGATTGTCAAGTAGAGAACAGTAGAGACTTAATAGAGCTTCTTACAGACTTTCAGTAAAGATCCCCTCCCACTCTACTTTTACTAGAAATGAAAAACAGCTCAATATGCTTTAGGCTTTGAAGTGTGACAGCTGTAGTGACAGATAAAACTGCTGCAGAACAGAGGTTCAGGCCTTAGCTGTGTACACTGCACATTATCAAATGACTCATTGACACAAGTATACATAAAGAGAAATACATACATAAACGCTTTCTGTTCGTCATTATCCGACATTACGTGTTTATTGTATAATTAATAATTTTTCATTTCCCTCTCTATAAGAACTTACAATACACAGTATGATGACTATATTGTGATTATATGGGGGAGAGAAAGAGTACATGAGAAAGGTCACATGGGATAGGCCTACACCTACAGCATTAACACAGCACCTGTTTCACGACCTCTTAACAATTTATGAGGTGCTACACTCTTAACACTGCCTCCCTTCCCGTTCCTCCATTTAATACTCCCCTTCTTCCCGTTCCTCCCTCTTTTAGACCCAGCTATCTTTCAGATTTTGCAGTTGGAAACTGATTGTGTGTGCCTGGGTTTATGTAGGGGTCACCGTATTGTGTTAATCCCAGAGAATATATCAGATCAGCTTGATTTCATTATTGTCCTGATACCCCATATGCACAAGCTCAAAGCTACTTAGAATGATCCTCTCCTAGTGATAGGAGGGGGAAAAAAAGCTGTCTGTTATCTGTGGTGGAGCTGGAGTCTATTGTGTTGGACACTCTGCTGTGTTCCTGAAGTGGATTTGGAGCATAACAAGCTTGAGTTAAAACATAGCAGAGCCTTGCATCTTTTCCCTATATCGCCTCCCACTGATTACTGAGATTGGTTTTTCAATGCTTACGTTGGGTTTGAGTAGTGTAGTTTGACTCTATTCTGCTTAGGTGTGTATGTCTGTGTGAGTGCATGCACTGTCGCCCGTGTGTGTGTGTACCCAGTGGAAAATATTACTTGCGGTTTCTTTTCATTTCTTCTCCATTTTGTTTTGAGTGTCTGTGTTTTCCAGGAGTCTTTCTTTCTCTGCCTCTTTGTGGCTAATAAGTGATGCAGAAAGCTGTGGTGGATAATATTGGCTGACACACACACACACACACACACAAATTA
The DNA here is from genome assembly GCA_013375575.1 of Percina caprodes. Classification (NCBI taxonomy): domain Eukaryota; kingdom Metazoa; phylum Chordata; class Actinopteri; order Perciformes; family Percidae; genus Percina; species Percina caprodes. Next base: position 620,784 of record JABXJD010000270.1, on the reverse strand, counting down.
AAACTCTCTGATTCAACTAAAAGGCTAGAGATAATGTTTTTGTGTCTTTGCGCAGGTGCCTGTTTTGCCTAAACATAGAGCTGTTACTGAATGTACTGAAACAGTAGGCCCAGCAGTGACGACCGACATCTGAAGGTGGGATGGCGGGAGGGAGGTAGAGGATTGATATGAAAAAGCAGGAGAGAAAGAAAAAGACTTTGATTTTGCTCTGCAGGTGGAATAAAATAACACCTCCCGGAGTTCAGTAATCACCATGTTCAAGTAAACATCAGAAAACGGAACGAAGAGACATGTTGAATTGTAATTTTCATGGTGTTTTTTTTTTTTTTTTAATGATACTGCTGCAGTTTTTTTGCAGCGGTCCTACTCCTAGTGTCACAGAGATGCAGCCATAGCCTTTGCTCTCCTGTTGTCCATTTACTATTGTCTTTATCTTTTTTATGAGCTCTCATTTTCATCCTTACACAGTAGGATCAGACAGATGCTTCGACGGACTGTGACAGGGTCAGGCACATACCGTACGAAAGGAAAAAATCACCCACATTTAAGCAGACACACACACTCCTGCTGACACCCCTACACAGCCCAGCGTTGATGTTAGAGCCCTGCACGCACCCAACTTTTGTGTGGCACCATGACTGACAGCTTCAACAAACCCCCACCCTGTTGAAAACACGTGGACACATAAGCGCAAACCCACACAAACAAACACACACACACACACACACACACACACACATAAACATGTACAGACTCATGGCCCCCCAGGTTGCCTTTGTTCCCAGCATCTGTTTCCCTCAGTGATTAATTGCAATTAGCGAGAGGTTTGAAGGCCTGTGGAAGAACACAGCAAGAGGAAAAACATCAAAATTAATGAGGGAAGGCATTCATCAGAGAGGACCGTGAGAGAGGAAGAGAAGAAAGACAGAGGAAGAGGAGAAAGAGGGGGATGGGTAGGATAGAGGGATGACACGGTATGGAGAGGCGGAGCTGGAGAAGGGAGGGATGCTCAGATGTTAATGACGAAGGAGATGGGAAGAGCGGAGGAGCGTGACATAAAGCAAAAGGGCGAGAGCAGCAGAGAGAGGGAGAGAAAGAGAGAGAGACAGTTGTCAGAGTTCGGGCCACAGAGCAACACCACAGGGGACTGATTAAATATGGAAATTATAATTGCTAATTGACCTTTATTAATCAGAGCAGTAGGGGGGTTGTATTGCATTATTTAGTTTTTTTGCGCGTGTGTGTATGTGTATGTGAGATTGTGTATGTACAGGTACGCTGAAACGTGTGTATGTGTGTGTACAGTATACTTGACTGTGTTTGTGTGGTTGTTTGATCCCTCATGCAGCTCATTCTTGTCTCAAAGAGCTCTCTCATGTTTAAACAAAGCATAATTGGAGATGCTGGGAGATGCAGCTAGAATAACAGGCACACATAGGCACACGTGCACAGACACTGACACACACACACACACACACACCGGGTGGTAATGAGAGTGTGAGGATATTATGGAGAGCTAAATAGGGTCACAGTGGAACCTCACTCTTAGCGCTGCCAGATGTGCAATCATGAATGCATGCATGCACTCTCATACACATGCATACAAGCATGTCCTCTTGTTTCTCTCCCTCACTTCTTTCTCCTTTTCTCTCTCCCAATACTTTGATGTCTTCATGCTTATTATTACATTTTAGAAAAAACACTGACACCCTGTTTTATTCTGCATCAGAAGCATGTAGACAGATGCATACATATACTTTTCCTCAAACTCGTTAACTCACATCCTTAATCACACACACACACACACACACACACACACACATAGTTGTCAGTCATGTTGTCAGATCACACAGATTTGATTAGAGACTCCCTAAATGCATTAGCGCAATGTGATTTAGCCAGCTGTCATTAGAGCCACATGTAAACTGGTCTGTAGTGGTTTGATTTGGTTTTAGCTCATCAAATGCATCAGATTCCTTCTCTATGAGCTTTGCAAGTTTGAATCACTTTTAACCAATCATTACCCAAGAGATCCATTAATTGCATGTTTTTTGTTAACAACTTCTTTACTATACAATACATATTGGCCCTTTTTCGAGGAAACACAGTCTTCCACTGCCGGTCACTGACAGTTGAAGTTAAAGTAAGTAGCTTGCTAAAGGGGGCCTTGACAGTACAAAAAAGAGTTATGTTTTTGTTTTTCTTTCACGTTCAAAATATTTTCACTGCTGTTCGGAGGATTTAAGTGGCAACTGCTGTTACTCTCTTTGAATCTGTATTGAGAGTTAGCTGTCTGCGGCTCTAAGGGCATCTGCTGAGGCCGAGTGTCATTTCTGATCCCCAAGAGACAGAGACAGGGCACTCCTCCCTTCTAATCCTGTTAGCTCAGGATCAGACTGCCATGACTGGTCTTCTACCACAACTACACACATCCCTCTCCCCCCACTCAGGGGCCATAGGGGCCCCTGGGCCTCAAAAGGACAATTGTTGCAGGGTCCAGAGGTGGCAGTGAGGGTGAGAGGTCAGCTATCAGCGGGGAAAGAATAGTACACACACATGCCTGAACACACAAAGACACACACACACACACACACACACACACACACACACACACACACACACACACAGTATACTTTGCACTCAATACACAGTGGACTGGCTAAGCTCTTTTTTCTACATTATTCCTCTTTTGAGTTGTTAGTGAGGAACCTACCTCTCCTTAGCAAAATAATTGGGTGCCTTAGGAGGGCAGCAGAGCCTATCAGCTTTGACTTTGAAAGTTGCCAATTTCCTAACCAGTAACCAATTGCTGGGACACTTAGCAGTGGAGCATACTAAATTGGTGTTATGCTTCATTTGTCCAGCAGAGGTCGCTTGGCACAGTGGAGCTAAGGGTTGCCTCCATTTGTCATGACTGCTGATTTTACTGCTCATCTATGCAGGAATAATGGCTAAAATCAACCAATGTACAATGTTAATGGCATTTGAATTAGAACATTTCTAAATTAATTAGGTAAGTAAAGTATGCAACCATCTAAATGCCACTGTTGATAAAGCTATGTTCCTGTAAGCAGTGGGGGGAATCGACAGACTGATTTGTTTGGTGTTATCAATCTGGGTTAGGCTCTGCTGGCTCTAGGCTTGTTTCATCTGCATGTGTGTTTGTGCACATATGTGTGTATATGTGTACGGCTTGCTTTTATGTGTGTTTGTGTGTTTTTACCGTTGGGTAGGGAGACAGTTTGATTGAGCTCTGCGCCGTAAAGCTGTCTGTTTGCCAGACGGTTTGTCTCCTTGCCAAGACTATGCAGCAGAGAAGAATACAATGATTATCTGTCACACGGCAGCAGCGTTCTCCATCAGTCTGGCTAGCAACAGGCCAGACTGCCCTGTACAAGCCTCAGAGCACACACTGAATCAGCCTCAGGATCTTTTCAACTTTGAAGCTCTAAATGTGCGGTATTGTTTCTTTTGTCTGTGTGGTAAAATGCTTTTTTACAGGTTTATGTTAGACTTGATTCAACTATTTGACTTTCTCTGTTTGACTTTAAAGGCCCATAGGCCCATCTTTTCACCTTACCACAGAATTCTGTGAGCAACTCTCACTGTGTGTGTGTGTGTGTGTGTGTGTGTGTGTGTGTGTGTGTGTGTGTGTGTGTGTGTGTGTGTGTGTGTGTGTGTGTGTGTGTGTGTGTGTTCAGACAGGAGCGTGAGAGGAATCTCAACAACCTTTCACCTCTGGGCTCATTAATGTAAGGGGTGTGGGGTGATGGCAGTGGGGATAACTGGTGCATGTGTATGTGTGTGCATGCATCTAGAGCGGTGTCAAAGCACACATGATTTATCACGTATTAGTAGGCAGAGGGGAGGAGGACAGAGCTCTCAAAAGCCTGGGGTTACAGGTCAGGTCAAAGGTCATGAAAGGTCGGAGTGCTGAGTGAATATCAAAGAGCACCCTGGGAGCTAGATATGGCTGACTCGGGCCAAATAGGCTTCCAGGGACTGACTGGCCAGACAATAGAATGTAAACACACACACACACACACACACACACACACACACACACTTACGTGCAGACTGGTGTAGGTGGAGTGTATAGAGGCTAAGGTCAGTGTGGTTGTTCAGAGGTCAGAGGTCAGGGGAAATAGCCATTAGATCAGACCATTGATTTACTCAGCCCCTCCACCTCTCTTACATGCACAAACACACAAGCACACACACTAACACTCCAACATGGGTTACCTCTTGACAGATTGACAGCAAATATGTTCTAAAATATGCATCTCAACCAAGCGTGCTGGTTCACCCAAACAGACATGTACAAGCAGACAAAGCCCGACAAAGGCAGCTAATTTCACACTGACTCTGTTGGGGCCCTGTTTTGGCCGTGACGCACAGACAGCGAGACAGATGGTGCAGGGCTGGCAGGAGGAGTTTCTGCTGTCCTCTGTGCGTGTATGTGTGTGCGAGTGTGTATATGTATGCGTTTGACTGATTGTTTGTGTGCATTCATGCTTGTGTACATGCATTCTCATGTGTCTTTGTGCATTTTCAAACATGACTTTGTACTCCACACACCAGCATAGTTCAGGCTTTAGGCTATGCTTGCAGTGCCTCTCCAAACTGCTTCCTGTTGCCAAGTTAGGTGTCAGGAAATGTTACCCCCAGCACAACCTCTGTGTCTTTATAGATGTTTTTCAATTCAGTCACAGTGTTTCTTAAGAATCATTTCCTTTCTTAGAGACTGCAGAGTGGAGACTGTGCATATTAAGCACGAGGAGAACCTGTTTGAAGTTGAATGTAGTTGGCAGTGAATGAAATGAGCTTTTGTATCTTTGTGTTTTGCTCGAGGTATTGTTTGCTATTGCACTGTGCACGTGTACATATCTGTGTATCTGTGTTTGTGTGTGTCGGGGTGTGCATGCATGGTTCCTGTAATTGAAATGACTGGTTGCCATGATAGCTTGTGCATAGCTACAGCTTGTTAGTGTGCTTGGCTAGACTGAACTGGGGCCAGGGGGTAAGGAAGAAAGGAAAGGAAGAAGAGTAAGGGAAGGAGCAAATGAATGGGGATGAAAGAAGGAGAGAGTGCTCTGTAAGGCAGTGAGGGAGGTAGGAAAAAACATATGGCAATACACCAAGAAGATAATGACAAGTGGCAGGGAAATAGATACAAATGAATGGGTAGAGGTAAACATTAAAGTGGAGAGGGAGTGATGAATACAGGTGGGGCTTACAAGCTGTGTTAGCATGCAGCAGCCGGAGGCAAGCCTAATGGGCTAACAGACAAGCTGACAATAGGAAGACTGACTCACTGACTGACTAACTGACAACTAGTAAGGCTGACAGACGGCCATACAGATAGATGGACAGGCTGACAGCCAACTAGCCAGCCCGGCAGACGTGTCATCCCACATTGGGAGAACAGGAGGAGCGAAAACAGTTCATATTCTCCAGGACAGGTGTCAGAGACATGCCACTGCTGCCACCTGGCACTAACTACCGTGTGTCCTTTTCTCCGTTGTTCTTTCTTTGAGCCATAATATTGCTATCAGCTCTTGACCTGGTCTTCATCTAGTGCCCCTGCTGTGGTAGTATAGCAGAGCCCAGTTTGACTTACTTCAGAGAATCCCCTTTAAAGACTTCACCCTCTCTGTTGTGGGGCAAATAGGCCAGGCAGGCAAAAGGCAGCATGGTAGCGCTTAGTGATTACCATCCTCTAGCCTTCCTTTAGGTCAGAGAGGCATGCAGGTAAACCCTCTGTCCCCATCATTCAAGGCGAGGACTGTGTGAGCAAGGGGGCTGGACCCTGACTCCCCCAAGTAGCAGAGGCCACCTGCTCCCATTCACCGCTCCACAGCCCTGTCTGCCCCGCCAGCGCCTCGCAGGCTAATTAAACTCAGTGTGGCATATACACTCTTACTCCCACTCACACTGAGCGACACACATACGGCAGGTCACATCAACTGTGTGAGTTTAATAACACAAATAGACACACGCACAAAGAATACTCTACCCACACTCTCTGGACGGGAAGACATTTCTTTTTATATGGGAACAGAAACGGTTGTATTACACGCTTACACACAAACACACACACACACACACACACACACACACACACACACACACACACACACACACACACACACACACACACACACAGACTACATGCTGCCAACAGACTGTCCCACTTTAGAGTAGGAGTGTTCTATTTGGCGTCCACCCACAGCTCTCCTCCTTTCTCTGATCTCAATACAGCATTTTTAATGGTCCCTCGACATACCGGGGAGGACAAAGCTGTCACTGATGTTATGAAGACAAAGCCTTTGGTTGCTTCATATTGATACCTGTTTTAGCCCGGACAAAGATTTCGTCATGGCAGAACTGAGCAGAAAACAAATCCCATGATAGCAGTGCAACACACACTCATTCCCCTGGTAGATTCTCATGAAGGTATACTTTGATATCATTTTTAAACCTATTTGAACGATTTTGTATTTTTGTTTTACTAATCCTTTTTACTGATTACTTTACCTTTAATGTATTTGGCTGTAAATATATATATATATATATATATATATATATATGTAAGGTGTTTTCTGCATGTTTACACTTTATAGATCTCAAAACTGCAACTTGAGTTATCTCTAGTGCAAATTGGAAAAAAGTAAAAAGAATAACTTCTGCAGCAAGAAAATTAAATATTGTCTGATGGATTAAATTTGGAAAACTATCTACGACTAAAGCCTTTTGGAAAGAGGGAATGGGGAGGGTAAAAATATGTTGGGGTGATGAAGAGTGTGTGTTGATGTTTGTGTGTCTGTGTGTGTGTGAGAAAGGCAGACAGACCCAGAGAAAAAGAGGAGACAGTGGCAGTGAGGCTCTTTGAGAGGTGTAACTGTTCTCTAAAATGATTTCAGGCCCGGCCCTCTTAGACCCCCACAGCTTCCAGCATGCCACAGGGAGTTGTCCCATAATCCTGCACACACCATGAAAAAACTTTCCTTTGCATTTGCATTTAAACCTTCTCCTTTCTTAAAGCTCGGGGCCCCTTATCTGTAATGAAACTCACTGACGCACAAATGCTGCTGTGTAATTGGTGCAAATTAGCTTGATGTTTTGTTGATTTGTGGCTGATGAGGTGTTTAAACAAACATCAGAGTTATCAGTGTTTGTTTAGTCTGTTGCTGCCTTCCATTGTCGCTGAAGTTAAGGTCGCATGTGAGATGAGGAATTTCTGTAACTTCTTCTCTATCACATCAACATTTTAGTATACAAGAAAATATCAGATATTTCCATGGAAACCATATTTAGCCAGAATACATTTCACATGTAAACATGCCCTCTCCTGATTAGGAGATTATACACAGCCATACAATCTCTTCCCTAGCTTTGTTGTCCTTGATGGTCTGGTGTTAACCTGCACAGCTCCTTGATCGGCAAAGCTGTGTTCTCCTCCTTCTCTGTGTTCAACAGTCTTTCTCTACACAGCAGAGGAACTCCTCTGTTTACACTCCATCACAGACACTTAAACACTACTCCCTCGCCTCAGCCTTCCATTCCCTTTTTAATCTCTCCCTTCTCTCTTTACTTTTCTTTTCTCTATCCACTCCATTTAGTCATTAGGTCGGCTCTCATCTGCATAAGCTTTCTGTTGTAGTGCTCAATTGCACTGGGCTCCAGCTCATGTTTATTAAATAAGCCTTCTTGTTTTGTCAGCCCCACAGTTAGCCCTGCTCGCTGCCTTGTCCTACTGTCTTGCTTTGCTTCTCCTCTCCTCGCTGTCTCACGTCTCTTCTTCCCACTCTTAGTGGTTGGGGTGCTAGCACGCCCTCTCCCTTCCCCCATCTCTTCTTATTCCTCTGTGGGGGTATTAAAAGCTGTTTCTGTTGGCAGTCACTCTTCATAAGTGGTGTCTTGCTCAATGTGTTCGCCCTGTTCCCTGTGCGAGTGCACCTCAATGCCCTGGTGCGCACTCTCTCTACAGGCCCCACTCAGAATGGAAATGAAGGGAGTCTGTAATGAGTTCCACTCAGCCAGGGTCCCCGACCCCACTGCCATGAGCCAGCTTAGAGGAGAGAATCAGAGAGACAGAGAGAGGGTAGAGAGACGGGGGTCAGAGATGGAGAGAAGAAGAGGCTCAGGGGAAAACACAGGGCTTTTTTCATTTTTTTTAACACCCTCTCTTTTACTGCCTGGTTGCCAAGCTGCTACAATGTTAAGCTGGCCTTTCTTTCAGTCTATAGGAAACAGTGTGAGGCTGTGGCATGGAGCAAGAGAGGAGAGGGGAATGATTTTGGAGGGGGGTGTTTGAAAGAGGGAGGAGAGAGGTGGAGGAGAAGCATGGCAGAGCAAACAGGGAACAAAGGGATAGACTGCATTTTCAACAGAACATATGGGTGATGAGAATACATGCTGTATAGGAGGATGACGACAGTGATGATGGCAACAATGACGACAACTGCAGCTTCCATAATTGATATCATTCCTCCTCCTGCCAGCTCATCCTACGGTGCAACATTGCCTATGCTCTGCTCTCATCAGGGCAGGATGCTGTTTTGATCTTCATGTGTGAAAGAAACTGTAAGGTTGAATGTAATTAATTGGTTGTAAGTCCAGCAGACACAAACCAAAGCAAGAAAATAGGGTATCCTCAAATTTTATAAACCATCTATTTCTCAAACAATAGAAATACGCAGAGAGAAATACAAATCTACGTTAAAAGTGGTTGAAAAGTTACACATTTTTTTGTAACAATGTTTCACAGCAGAAATGTTGGCTTATCATGTTAAAAAAATCACTAAGGTGTACTAATAACATCATATATTCAAGTGACCCAGTAAGCCATGTGACACCCAGCATGCACAACAACAGGGCCCTAAACCAGCAGAGTAGAATTCAGCCATCATTCATTTACATCTGTGCTTTTCCTCCTGTGACATGTCAAAATGATTCATTATTATATTACTGTATTACACTGCACTTTAATATAACTTAAGTGTCTTAAGCAGTTAACTCCCTTTCCATACATACATTTATCTGGGGTGTGTGAGTGTGAGTGTCTATACTGTGGAGGATTCTTTTACAAGTTGATGAGTCATATTAAATGTTATTTACACAATCTTTTTACTCTGTACACCAAAGCAGTCAGCTGGAGCCGCCACACAAGCTTAAACGGCCTTATAGGTGTGTGTGTGTGTGTGTGTGTGTGTGTGTGTGTATGTGTAGAGTGTGAGGGTTGTGTCTGTAAGGCTGTAATAGATGAGAGACAGCTGATAAGGAGACCTGGGGTAGGAGCAGTCAAACAGTGCACAGATACAGAGTGGCTCGGTCTTTCCTATCTATTCCTGTGTGTGTATTTGTGTGTGTGTATTTCTAGCAGGGCTGTTGTACACAAGACTGTCTGTTCAGAGGCAGATGCCTCACTGGGCGTGAAGCCCAGGAATTGTGTGTGTGTGTGTGTGTGTGTGTGTGTGTGTGTCTGGGTGAAAGAGGGTAATGGCTGACTCTACATGGCCTCTGACCCTGCTGGGCAGCACAAGTCCTTCTCTGTTTCTCCTCATACTGATTAGAGGGTCAGAGCTACACACACACACACACACACACACACACACACACACACACAGACACACACACACACACACACACACATATACTCTTACAAACCTACACACATACACACAGTGTGCCTCTTTCGGCTCTCCCGTCAGCACAATGGAGAAGGAGAAAGAGGACATTCAGTAACGCAGAGAGAGGTGGGGTCAAACGGGGAAGAGGGAAGAGAGAGTGGAGAGATGTGAAATGAAGCACATAAAGAGAACTGCGGCACAACATGGATTTGCACAGATAAGAGAGAAAAATAGATAGCACAGGATATAGGCTTGGAGAAGACAGATATGCTCAAACAAAGATAAAAGAGAGGTGGGTGAGAAAGATATACCTGGTTATTAGAGGCAGAGGGAGCAAAGGATAAAAAGCGAGGATGGGTGGAGTTAGAGTACTAGAGACATGGTGGCTTTTTTCTTGCTTTGTCCTTTCCTTTCTTTCCTCTCACTATTTAAGGATGAATCATTCAGCAATCATTTATTTTTCCGACTTTATCCTCTATGCCACCCCACTGTCTTTATATATCTCACATCCCCCTCCCTCATATCTCTCTATCTGAAATGAAAAGGAGAAGGAGCAGGGTGTTTACACAGCCACTGGATGCCACAGTTCTGAAGAAAACACCAGTCTGAGAGCAAGGTGTGTGTGTGTGTGTGTGTGTGTGTGTGTGTGTGTGTGTGTGTGTGTGTGTGTGTGTGTGTGTGTGTGTGTGTGTGTGCGTGTCTGTGTGTGAGACAGTTTCAGCCTTTGAGGCAGCTTTCCTGGCATGAGAGTCTGAGGGCACAATGTGTATGCATGCATGTATTCCTTTTTGCATTTGTCTGTGTGTGCACAAGTGTGTATGTGTGTGTTTGTGTGCATGTGGCACTGACCCATGTAAAGAGAGTGTGTGGGGCATACATAATGGATGCTTTGCCTGCCACACACAAGAGTGCACAGCGCCGTCAGGGATTCCCAGCCTGACAAACCTGCCTGAGTGTGTGTGACAGAGAGAGGCAGATAGAAAGATAGTGAAAGATAAAGGGACTGTGCATCATTCATAGCATATCCTAAAGAACGTAGCCATAAGGGAAACTGTGTCATCCCCATCATCTTTTTCCACCAGTATTAACCTCTGCTACTTCTATATACTGTATCTTTGTCTCTTTAGTTTCTCTGTTGATTTCTGTGGTGTGGTTTTTGTACACCCGTCTACTCCTCCATCCCGTCATACACGTCACCTTCTCTTTTCTGTATAATTGTGTCTTCAGCTCTTTAAACAGGCTGTGGTATATCTGCTTCCCCCGTCCTTTTGTAGTCAAAATTGTTTTCCAAACTTTTTCAGAGAAGAGCTGCCAGAGTATTCCACCTGTTAGACACTGATAGCACATGCATGCATTGACACACACACACACACACACACACACACACACACACACACACACACACACACACACAGAAGGTCACCAATTAAGACAGATTAAGACATCATGCAACTGAGAAATCTGTTTTTTTAGGTTTTTTTTAAACCCATGACCATGATGAAATAGCCTGTTGTTGCACTCAGGTGGGCAGACAGTGTAACTAAAGAGAAATAAATGTCTATTAATCCTGGGATCTTATAAGGCCCTTTCCATAATGAGACATATGAACAGGAGTTGGAGGTGAAACTCTACAGTAATAATACACTGGCAGTTTGATGGCTAAGGCTAGAGTATAGGATTTACAGAAGTCTTCCACTGTGGCTATAGTAGGACCAACATTAACAACATGACCTCATAAAGCATGCAAATGTTTATGACAGTCTTAAAAATGACCAAGGGCAAAAACATTTGTCAGACAGCATTAGCAGTGACAGAGTTACTACCAATACACGATATGAGACAAACACATCAGTTTATTAAGAAAACTCTGTATCAGGTCAAAATGTGTAAAAAGACAAATAGTTACCGTTGTAGCAGCAGACAGAGAGGTTGAAAGAATTATTCATCCTTAGTTTCCTCTCTGCCTATTGTAAACAAAAATGAGAAGAAAGAATGACAAAGGTGGAGGGCGAAGTAGAGCGGGTCTTTGTGGTTGAGTAGTAGTGATGTGGAGGAAGAGAGGGATGGTGGGGGGGCTTTATTGTGATAGCTGGGTCAGTGGGATCCTTAAAATTCAGGAATTAAATGACAAATCAAATGACTTTGTAAAGCATGTGAGCTGTGTGTGTGTGTGTGTGTGTGTGTGTGTGTGTGTGTGTGTGTGTGTCTGCAAGTGAATGTTTTCTCCGTGTTTGTGTGTTCTCACACCTAAGTTTGTGTGTTGTCGTCAATGCATTTTGGAATGTAGGCCTTAAAAGTGTGTGTGTGTGTGTGTGTGTGTGTGTGTGTGTGTGTGTGTGTGTGTGTGTGTGTGTTTGTGTGTGCACACGCTCACCATTGTGGTACTGGGGGTTACTAGGTACTTGAAGTGTCGCCATGGTGCTGTAATTAGCGAGCAGGGGTGAAAGGTCAGCCACAATTCTGCTGGCCCGGGACAGGACCTCTCTCAAAAGCTGGGGGAGGAGGAGGGAGAGGCGGGCAGGGGGTTTGGGCAAGGAGTAAAGAGAAGGGAGTGTTTTACAGAGCAAAGACTAAGCACACAGCTAAAGGAGGCTCCTGACCGAAACAGGAAAGAATAGAAAGCCATTAAGCAGTGTTTGTAACCGTTATCCTAACTGCTCTCCCCCTGCTGGCATATGTCGTCATGTTTATTGTCAAATTGTATGTGCGTGTGTGCGTGCGTACGTGTGTGTGTGTGCCCGTGTGTGTGCGCGTGTGTGTGTGTGCGTGTGTGTGTGTGTGTGTGAGAAAGGTAGGTTGGACACTTTGAGCGTGGGGCTATGAATTTAAATGTCTGTTTCAGTTGGTTAGCTTGTGATAATCCTTAATCTTGAAGTAGCTTTAATCTTCCTAAAAGAAAAAGATTGATTGTAAGGCTAAAATGAAGGCAAAAGCCAGAAGTGCTGGAGTAAATGCATGCAGGGAGGAAGAACCATGAGAGAGATTGAAGGCGAGGGGAGAGGGAAGAGGAGGAGATAGAGGAGGAAATAGTGAGAGAAAAGTAAGGGACAGCTGCAGTTGTGAGAGATAAAGGTTTTAAAAAGCATGTTAAACACCCCAGTAATGTAGAAACAATTTATCTGCTTGCTTGAATCCCTGTCTCTCTGTATGTTCAGCGGTCTGCCTGTCTGTTGGAGTATATCATCATGACTCTGTAAGAACATTGTCCGTTGTTGCCTGGCTCTCCACCCCGCTGCAGTGTATTAGTGTGAAAGTGGCATATAAATTAGTAAAGCGACAAAGCAAGCTCCCTCCATCTCATGAAACCTCCTGTAGATGTCCTGTCAGATCAAGCACTGTTGAGGAATGGTATTATGACACAATCCGTTCTGCTCTCACACAGGAAAAGCACTCTTTAGAGAATCCTTGCACATTCAAGCTCACATCGCAAATACATGCCTGCACACACATAGACACACACATGCAAATAGACGCAATATCGTGTTTCGTATTTGGTGGTCAACTTAAAGTGGACAAAGCCCAATTAAAAAGCTGGTCGCAAATTCACTGTACTTCCTTCAGAGGTGCAGTATGTTTATGTGTAAATATAATTGCCTATTAAAGGTATTTGTATTTATTTGTAAAATATATCTGCGTTCATCGGGATGGCATGATGTGTGGGTATCGAATGCAGAGACAGTCTGTTGTTGAAGACATGAGGCCTCTCTTTTAGTTGGCAAATGGTGATCAAATACACATGCTGCAAAATCGGCCAGTGACATGCATGAGAGGGTATGCACGTCTTTGTATGGGGTGAGATTTCTGCCAACAGAACACTGAATTCGGTTTTGTGAAATTGTCATCATGGTAAATTAATTTCTGGAGGTGAAATTAAATGTTTGGTAATATTTGTTGAATTTTAAAAACAACTTCAAGTATACTGTTACATTATGTGTGGTAAACTGTACCTTTTTAGATATAATGAAACTGAGTGCAGAAGTTTACAGTGCTACATGAATATGATCTACCAATTAAAGATGTGATCATTCTTTTTTGTAGCAATGTTAATACGCCAATGAATTTCAGCCACAAGAAGGCAATTTGTTCAAAAGAAATCTAAATGCATTTTTGCTACAGAAAGAAACATTCATCATCAATGCTTGAATTTCACATCTTCTTCTCAGGTCTAGTTAAGCCTGTTACAGTCCTTTTTGAATGCCTTTATTGGTGATTTTGAGTTGTCAAGCTCATATTTGCTGCATCGCATTGAAGTGAATGTCTGTAGCCTGGCGACATTCATGGAGAATCCATGATAAAATTCTTTCCCACGTTTCTAGTTTCATCCTCCATTTTGTAATTTTTTAATGTGATTTGAAATTTATAATATGTTATTTGCATATATGTGTGTGTGGAGGGGATGCACTCCTTTAAATAGCATTTTAGACTTTTGAAATTGAGTTGATTTGAGGTTATTTTGTTATAAGTGGTAAAGTTTAAATAAGGGTTGAGCATGCTGTGGTGAAAGGTCCTCACAAGTACATTAAGACAAGGATGTGTGCAGGCCTGTTATCTTTATGTGTGCACTGTGCTCTACATTGAGGGAGTACGCCTGGTAACTGTGTGCCAACTGGCAGCAAGCCCTTGGCAATGGGCTTGCACTCGCGTGCCCATTCAGCTCCCACCACCTGTCCGGTCCCTGGAAGAGTCACCGGGCTCCTGCCGGGAGGGCCTCCTTGGTAAGCGGGGGGTGTTGTGTGCTCATGTGTGGATTGTGTGTTGTGTGTGTATAATATCTGGGATTGGGGGGCAGTTGCAGCCTGGGAGGAGGGGAAGCCAGGAGGAGCAGGGAGCAAGTTCATCCCTTGGACCTCCAGATCTCTGTCACAGGAAGGGCTTGTGCTGTCAGACTGGGATGGCCGTGGCCTAGTCTGGGCACTGCTACTTCCAAGAGCCAATGAAAATCTGCCTCTCCGTCCCTCAGTCCATCTGTCTGTCTGCCTGTCCATCTGCATCCTGATTTAGTGTCCCTGTCTTTTTGACTGTGTGTTTTCCTTTACAAGCACAGAGGATGCCAGGAGGAGAGAGGGAGGGAAACATACTCCATAATCCTTCCTCTCTGTTTTTTTCAGCACATGACTTGCGTAAATATGTAACATGGCAGTTAGCTAACCCACTGCCTACTAATTTATCCTGTTGTGTTTGTTAAAGTATTACTCAGAGAGATCAGGAGAAGACAGAAAGACGGCAGAGACAGAGAACTGTTAAAGTCTCGGCACAGCGCGTTTCATAGCTGAGCGAATGTGGGAGTGGTTGGTTTTCAGTAAACCCTTGTACTACCTTTCAGCGAGGGATTGTGTGAACATACACTTGCTTAATAATGTAGCCACTGCAAAGAGTGGTTCTGATTAAATAATGAAGGAGCTGGCACTGATGATCAAGATTGTGTGTGCAAGTGTGTGTGCAAGTGTGTGTTTGTGCGCTTGGGACAGGGTTTATCCATCCGTGTGCTTGCTTTCTTGTAAATGGCATCCCAGCCCATAATAGCTACAATCAGGGCCAAGCTCATCCTCTTGACAAAAAAAGTGCTAAAAAATCATTTCAGAGCTAACAGTTTGGTGATCTACACAGCTTCAAAGCTGAGAACTCCTCCGTGTCCGTACACACTCGCTGGAAACATCAAGACGTAATCAGCATGGACAATTGAGGGAGTGAGAAACACCTCATTTTTCCTTAAGTGTTAATTATTTCTGGCTCCAAAATAAAATATGATTCAACATAAAAATGCTGGTTGACAGCTCGGATTGACGCACCTCATGCAGCATGCAAGCCTGCGTCATACTCTGGCCTTGTGCCTCTGCTGTCACTTCTTGTCAAGTTTGGAGTTTCTTATTCTTGATGCCTTCTGTAGCTCTTTAAAACATAAATCTTCACAAATAGACTAAGAAAACTTGCAGAAGAAAGAGCACTTTTGACAGGTTTTAGTGATGTCTGGCTTTATCTCTGTTCAGAGTGGTATTGGCAGTCCCAAATTGTGTTCATGTTGCTCATGGTTCAGGGGCAGGTCAGGGTTTCCATGCCAGTGGGGTGAAGGGTCAGAGGCTATTTAAACCTGTTGCAGTCTCTGGCTTGTAGATAGTGATGAATGGCTTTAGACTGCATGGCCAGTGGCTTTAGAGGCTGCAGCCTGAACTTTTAACCCTATTGACCTGAGAGGTCCACACAGAAGGCCACAGGCAGTCACCAGAGCACAGCCTCTGACCTCAGATCAGCATGTGGCAAAGGTAATGCTTATTGGATGATGGCTGTGTGGTCATGTTGGTGCACAGCTTTGAATAATGTAAACTTCAAAAGTTATTTGATTTTCACTTTGACTTAGGTTGTTGCTCCCGAGTCCTTACACTTACATTTTCACTTACTTACACAGCGTCATACTTAGCCTAAAGTAGAAAAACAATGTATATACAGTATGTGTAACCACTGAATAGATAGACATTAATAATGAAATACAGTCTACATGTTACATTGTTAAGATCTAAAATGGATTGGACTTTTTTATACCTAATCCCAATCAATTCAGAAATTTTAGGCAATTTTCAGCACCATTCCTGATCCTGCAGTAATTTTTTAAAAAGTAGATGGGTACAGAGTGTCTGTGTTCTGTGTCACGATTTCCTCTGTACACCTCACAAAACAAACTCACACAATGGCAACACAAGCAAACACTTGCAAATCATTTCTGTGTCTGAACCTTGGACAAACCTAGTGTGTGTGTGTGTGTGTGTGTGTGTGTGTGTGTGTGTGTGTGTGTGTGTGTGTGTGTGTGTGTGTGTGTGTGTGGGGGTGTGTGGGTGTGTGTACATATGTGTGTACATGTGTGTACATGTGCATGTGTGTTGGGGGTTGGGTGGCGTAATGCAGTGAGGCTGTTATTCCTATAATGCAGGCTATCCTTCATGTCTGATCTGAGGCGGCTAATGTCTGGGGCCAGTGGAGGCTGGAGTTTGCGATTCATGGCCTAGACCTTGGCTTTGTGAGAGCAAACATCAATAACCTCCCCCTGCCCAGCTCTCCCTGCAGCACCACCAGCATCCATATGACTTGTGTGTGTGTGTGTGTGTGTGTGTGAGAGAGAGAGAGAGAGAGAGAGAGAGAGAGAGAGACAAAAGATCAAAGGTAAGCTAGGTAGCAAAGAGTCAATAGGAATGAAGAAAGGAGAGGAGGGAGGTCTGGAATAAATGACACGAAGCAATGATCTTTAACCCTGACCTGCTTGGACTCATCACCTTTACGCTGATGTGACATTAATGCAATTAACACAATCTGTGCGTCTCTCTCAAACACATCTTGCTCTTGAATACAAATGATTGAATTCATTGTGCAAAATAATGGCAAGACAAAACATCTATTTTGTGTATTATGATATTGATTTATCTTATGGTTTCTTTTAATGGATCATGCAGTGCAGAGAATGACATCAATGGCGCAGGGTAAGGCTCGTCTTAAGTCGGTGTGTGACTGACAAGGTAAACGCCAAATTAAAAGCTGTGAAGAAACCTACAACGCTACACAGTCAACAACTTCCCAAACACTTTAACTAAACTCTTCTTGCGTTTTTTTCCTTGTTAAAGCCATAATAAAGTATCTTTTCAGTAATGCTTTTGTCTGAAATACTTGCATTAACAGCAGACCAATTTTCTCTAAAGTATCACATTTGCAAGTTATTGGCCAATCAATGGAAAGGTGGTCAATCACTGCAACATAATTATTTCTAAAAATATATTGATTATGCACTGGTTCATTTAAATAATATATGCCTACAAATTGCTGTAGATTGTTAATTGATATTTACACAGAATACAGGATATGTATTGCTTAGTGTACTCACAGCTAATATACTTTGCTCTATATATGTGGATCTACTGCAGTTGCATACAAACAAATACAGACACAAAGAAAGACACAGTGGTGCTATTCCACAAACAGAATATGTCAGAATTGTTCATATTCTGGTTCAACCAACCAAATAAATGCACAACTAGAACCATTACAAAAACCTGAAACCTTGTAGTTTAGGCATGTGTGTGTGTTCAAGTCCAAACAGAGTACAAATGAAAAGGTAGGGCTTAGAGAGAAAGCAGGAAGAATTTTAGTGTGACACATGATAAATATAGTGTTTTTCAGTCTGGTTTGGATTATAAATGAATATAACACAGAAGCGAAGAAGATATAGTTAGGAGACAGAAAATAAGATAGATTAAACAGATGGGAAAATCAACTTGGGAACCATAGCTAATGATTGTTTATGAAGACTTTTTTTGGTCTCTCAGGTTGGTTTATCTGTTGTCTGTAATCTAGCATTGAGTACTTTAATCTAGCATTGAGTACTGTAATCTAGCATTGAGTACAGTAGATGTGATACGATATATATACAGTTTGTTGTTGCCTAAATGGAGTGAGTTTAAAAGTGGGGTCATAAAACCTTGAGAATTGTAGGACAGATGTGGGGATGAAGACAGAATATTTAATATTAGTTGTTTTGTACTGAACACAAATGCAGTCCATGTGAAGCTGTCTGTCTGAAGCTCAGATGGTGTGTACACACAAGTCTTTTTGTACCATAGTGCATTTAGCTAACAACAAAAAATGACATCAGAAATGTTGACCTTGGTGCAAATCCCACATTGTAACAGCAAATGCCACAACACTGTCACTGTCATTTACAAATGGGTCCGTGTACGTTTTGATAGTTTCTTTTTTCATTTGAACCAAGAAATGATCAAAACCCATGAAACTGCATAGCCGTATTTACATTTTTGGTTTGTGATTTCAAAAGCAATAAAATTACATTACAAGAGGATGTTACAGAATGGCCATTCTACATGCTTAGCTTTTATTTTGAAATATTTTAGCCCTCCTCTCCCAAATCAGAGCAGTTTTTGGAGTTTGGTACTCTCGTTTTTTGTTTTTGAAATCAGCAACCAAAAATGGAAATACGGCTCTGCATTTTCATTTATTCATTTTTTGAATTTAAACAAAAATCACTTGGCCAAGTCAAAAAAACATGCTATTTCTATTCTATTGTTTCTTGGTTCAAATGAACAAACCAACTATGAAAATGTAAACAGACCCATTTATAAATTACAGACCAACCAATCAGGACGAGGATCAGTGTCCAATATGTACCTACCCTTTCCATTTCAGTCTTATTAATGCTGTCGTGTTGTGACAAATTGCTGTGGTGTTGAGGTTTTTGCTTCGTGTTGTAGGATTTGCTGTTGCATTGTGAAATTTGCAGTCTATAGTCTTAGATCTTGTCTAAATCTTTAAAATGGCCTTCATTATTTACTCAAAAATACTTAATTTAAAATAGTATCATGACTGTTCCTCTTGTGGCTACCTTAGATGGTCCACGGACAATTTAGCGCCAATTTAACAGATTTTTAACAGAGTCAGAAAAACAAAAAAAACCTTGCACAAACAGAGCGGTTTATCTTAAAGCTAATGTTTTTCGCCAACAAATACCTTCTGTCACATTCGGTGGACAGATACTCACCATCAAGAGTTTTCTTTGACACACAAAAAAGATCTTAACTGAAAAATATGTTATTTGCATTATTTTTTTAATCAAAGGAAAAATATGCTCATTGTTCGTCATAAGGTACTTTGGAGACAGAGGCGATTTGTTTAAGACTGCAAGGGAAGCTTGGCTTCCCCTAAAATGTCAAAAAAATGAATGGTCAATTGTGATGGTCCTCAGTGAAGGAGTGGGCTGGCCTGGACTATGGACTTCTGCGTCATGATTGGAGAGTCTGTCGAAAGACTGCATCTCCTCTTGATTGACTGTAATTTTGTACTATAAGAAGTCTTGTTATTTGCTTGGTGAAATTGCTAGCCATTTTTACCGCATTCCTTGTTTCAGTTATGGCCATGACTTTGATTCAGTGAGACTGAGGTCTGAACTTCAAGTTCTGTATTCAGATCAGGACTTGTGTGATTACTTGGTGTTCCTTAAAGACATGGAGTTGGAAAGTACACTGCCTCAGCTTTACAAACTGGTCTCATTAGTGGCAACAATTGGAGCTACATCTGCAGGTGTAGAAAGGAGCTTCTCATGTTTAAAGTGACTCAAGTCCCTCCCCCGTAACACAATGGCCGAAGTTTCAGTCACTGGAAAAGACGCCTATTGATACGACAGGGTCACAGAGCATTTTCTTGAAAAGGAACATAGGGCAGAATTACATATAAATAAAAGAACATTTTTATGAAGTAGGCCCAAAATGAGCTTCCCCTCTTTGAAAGACCAGCAGCCGCCACTGTGTGGAGATAATGAGAAATTATCCTTGTGCCAACTGACCCACATATCGTGTGCTCTCTGAGTGCAAATATGTTGGGTATCATGTTTCTCGGGTAGCAGAGCAAAAGTGAGGCTGGCCTTTCTGCTCTGATAATAAGGTGACATTTTACTCAGCATAGTCTCTGGATAAGAGCCTTGCTTTTTGCTCTCCTACAGTTACAGTACATTTGTTCTCCTCCTGGCCTTTCTCTGCCTTTCTTTGATTATATGTCTCTCTCTCTTTCTGCCTCTTTCTAAAATTTGCTGTCATCAACTTAAAACGTGCTCCAACCTTTTTATGTGAATGTTATTGACTGGATGAACACTCTGTGAGTCAGCAGGGAGGTAGAAACAAAGCACACCTCTACTACTACTTCCTTAGAGACTGGACACACCTTGAAATAACTTCATTTTTGAACATGCAACTTTGTTATTATACATAGAGTACATAAACTCTAAATAGAGTATAGAGGAGTTTTTTGGTGATTTAGCTTTTTTTTTTTTTAACTAATACAATAGTATATTCCAATATCTTCCATCTACTTTTAGTGACTTTAGTATGGGTTGTGTACAAACACTCATTGAGCGACTGTAGGTCTTCATAATTTCATAGAGAATTTTAAATTTTAGTGATGTAAAGTTATTTCGTGGTTTTCGAATGTGTAGGACCTCAAGGATCCACGTTCATTCACTCTGGGTTTGCTTATCTCCCTCTATGGTTGACAGCATGGCATTGTCTGCAACGTTGCTAAATAAACCACAGTATTCAATATGAAAAATTGCAATCCCTGGTCACACATGTATTGCATTTTCTATTTTTTCAATAATTTAATAATAACAATAATACATAATTCTAGAATTAATTGTAATAATATTGGTATAAGTTCTGTGATAAGCCTATTTGCCATCACTAACAGTTTATATTTAAGCAGACTTGGGTGGGTTAAGTTGACTATTTCATTAACTTTAGTCATTAACTTGTGTGCCTTCTAATTTTTTTCTGATATTAGGAAGAAAGAAATTATATTTATCCTTCAATTTCTTTCACCCTCTTGCCTTCTGTTACTCTGATCTTTTCCTTTCTGTATGTGCACAAGAGACAAAGCAAAGGAGTTGTCTCAGTTGAGCAGTACTCAACCCTCTGCCCCATTAATTACCTCAGTAAATGCTGTTGCGATTACAGCTGGGGAAGTGAAGCATGTAAGTCAGTGAGCGATAAAGCAGGAAAGATAGAGAGAGAGAGAGAAATATCTAAGGAAAACATCCATGTTCACAGTAGTCTGTGTAAACCACTGACACACTCTTTTTTTCCTTTAAAGTTTAGGACATAGCCTAGCAGAAACCTTCTGATTTAAGGTTTGGGTGCTGGAGAGGGCATTTAGAGGAAGAAACTGATAAGAAGGGAAAGGAAGGAAAAAAATAAGAAGCAGTAAAATTGAGATTTGAGCATGGAGCACATTTTGTTTCTTCACTACCTCTCTCTTTTTCTCTCCCGTTTTCTCCTATTTACCTGTGCCTCTCCATACCTTCTGTACATCTTCATATTCTTCTCTCTTCTGCCTGCAATTGTGCCAGCTACTTTTCAGAGACATTAAAAAAAGATAGTGAGGCAGACACTAAGGCCACATGCTGATAAAGGATTATACATGTTCTGTAGACTTTTTCTACAGAAGAATGTAGCATTATGCTTGCTGGTGCAAAATTCAACACTTTCAGTATGATTATTAACTTTGATGTGGAGATAAAATAGAGATCATTAGGGATTTTCTTAACACTGTATTTGAGTTGTTGCATATTAAAAGCTGCATTGCAGCTAAGTGGCATAGTTGTTCTAGCTGAGTGAAAAAACAGTGAATCTCAAGTGTCCATCACAATCACATTATTAAAGGTTTCCTTTTTGGAATATACATACTGTATGTGTTAATATTTTCTGAAAGCACCAACAGTAACCACCAAAAATAGTAACGTTAGACCATTGATATCAAGTTAGATGTGGTCAAAAATGTCAGGTTGGACGTTTGGTAACGTTTTAGTTTGGGTTGTTTTCTTGCCTAAGGCATGTATTGCCCCTGTTCCTTCGCTAACCTTCCCTCCACTGAGTTACTTGTGTCCCTCTCTCCACTACCGCCATTATGTGTAGCTGAGGTGTCTCTAATGGCCCGTGGCTCTCCTTTCCTCCACCTCTCCCCTTTCATTTTCTCATAACAAGCCCCCTGCCCTCTCTCACTGGAGCTCAGACAAGATTATCCTTCCGTTATTCCACCTTCTGCTCCATCCCACACTTCCTGGCGGCGCTCAAGCATGACCCCGCGGCGGCAGGAAATGGACATTTGCAACAGTCATTTCTCTCCCTTGCTTCATGGCTCTTGCCCCTCCCTTCAAGCACACACACTTGGAACAGGTCACAGATCATTTCAAGCACCTTGAGTGTGGTGAGGCAATTACTCTCCCTTCTGGTCACCTCCAGAGCCCCTGCCACCTCTCCCTGCTCCACTTGGAGTGGGCCCTCCTCTATTATCCCCATTCTTCACACAGTGGGGGTCATCACTCTGCTGGTACCATAGTGTCAGCCCACAACTCACATCTCTACTACTGTTGGTCTGCAGCAGGCAGCCTATCAGCCTAGGAATCATCTTTTTTGCATTTGGTTTGCAGTGGTACTATCAGCACATCTAGGTGCCTTGGTGTTAGTTTCCTGTCGCAGCAGAGGAGATAGAAGATGGGGGCCAAGACCAAGCAACGTATTGCCTAAGTGTATATTCATCTCAGACTGACTTGTTGAATGAGGCGAGCCATCCGTCATCTGTCTCCACGTTCTGTTTGTTTCCCCCTCATCAAAGTCCCTCTACACTCTACTCCTCATAAGCCTGACACGAACAGAGAGCAATGTGTGTGTCTCTGAGTGTCTTTTTGTGTGTGTGTGTGTGCGTGCGTGCGTGTCTGATTTATGGCAAGTATGGTCTTAAGCAAGAGCTAGTAATACATTCAGTGTCATCACAGCAAGAGGGGAAATCGAAGAGTTGCAGTACTTACTTATGACCTCTTTATTCTTTTTTTTCTGGACACACACACACACACACACACACACACACACACACACACACACACACACTAGTATGCAAGTCTAATTGAGGTTGTGATCATTAAGAGTGTTGTAAATCTTGCAATAATGGTCACTTCTAAAAGTGCCTGTCTCTCTTTGACCAATTCAGCTTTCAGATTTTTTCAAATTCAGTTTTTTTACTTTGACAGGAAATCAATCATACACACACACACACACACACACATACACACATGAGTATATCTTATACTCCATGCAAACAAATATCATCTTAATTACAAGTCTCCGCTCAGGGTGAAACCATATTGGTGATGGTATTATTGGTTACTTTTGGGACAGCAGGGACACACACACACAAAATCAGGTCTGACAATAGAGATCGGACTTGCGAATGAGGTCAGCAAGATTGATTAATCTAATTTTACAATAACAATGTCCTGTCTTTGTTTCATCATGGTCTCCCTCTCCAAAGAAAATCTTTGGAAAACTCTGCTCATCATCTGTATCTAATAGGAGCGTTGCCTGCATGGAGACACAAGCTGTTTTCATCCAACTGTCAAGCAGGATTTACACACACTTTGGAGATACTGCCAAAAAAAGTAAAATGGATGCATTTCCATCTTGCGGGTTGAAGTGTTAATCAGTCCCTGGAAGAGAATATAGTAAGAAAAGTATTTTGAATAATGTTAGGTGATGTGAACACGTCATTACTCTATAGAGTACATAAAAAGGTTAACTAAAGGACAATTTATGTAAAACTACCAAACATTTTCTAACTAAAGCTTTTTTTATATGTTCTAATGTTAGGCATGAGATTTGATAACCATATGGAATAAGTGTTAACATTTTATAGAATGAACAATCAGTAATTCAAAATGACATCAATAGGTTATGGATAACAAACAATAATTGTTTTTTGCCAACAAAATATGTAACAAATGTATCTGTTAAAAATACATCACAAAAGTAAAACTTTTAAAAATGTGAATATTTAGTAGTTTTCTTACTTTCATATCATAAACTTAACATTGAGGGACTGCAGGACAGACAAGATAAGATAATTATAATAATTTATTTGACTAAATGATTCATTGATTATTAGAAAAAATAATAAATAATAATAAAATAAATAATTTTAATAAATAATAATAAAAATAATTGTTTGTTGCAACTGTAGTGCTACTTGACGTTCAGTGAACATTTGTTTTGATTTGATTTCTTATATTGTTTTAATTGCAAATAATTTGAATATTAGCTCTTAAAGCGATAAAACACCAAATTTGTGTGAACGTTGGATTGTAACAGAGGGAAAAATAGCCCACCTCCCTTCCATTACAAAAATGCTTCTCCCCTTCCTCAACATTGCCAAAGGTCTGTTCCCACGGTGACCAAGCTCAGCAGCACCATGGTTACAGCAGGACCCTTTGAAGCCATCGCAAGCCCCTCTTCAGTGTTTTTTTCTTTATCTCTCTTCGCCTAAGCCCTTCCTCCCCCTCTTCTCCCATCTTTTTTGTAAATGAGAGAGTTGTTTTGACATCAGCCATAAATGACCATGACACCTTAACAAGCAGCACAAACCAGGACAACACACACTCACACAGGGTAATGTAAACCTACAGTTCAACATTATCTTATTGTTTACATTAGTAACACAAAAGAACACATTGTTAGCGTCCATGCTACAGCTAAACGCAGTGCGTGTAGTGTGAGGTCAGTTCAGTCCGTTTAAAGAGAGGTTTACCAAGGTTTATCTCCTTTTTTTGTCATACATAAATGATCCACATAGAGCATTTCTCCACAGTGAGTGCAGAGATTTATACGGCTGCTGAAGAGATTAATCTGTGGAACGAGAGAGAGAGGAGGGACTCTTGGAAGGCCTTTCCTCTTCATTCTGGTGAAGGACCAAACAGCTCTCTGCAGGATGAATAGCTGTGATGTGAGGTGAATGTGTCTCTGCGTTTTTAGCTGGTTGCCTTTTTTTCTCCTACAGTGATTTTCAACAGAGAAATCATACTTAAATAACCATAACTGTGACAATTGGTTTGTTCAAAAACAACAGTGTCATATATTGTGTGTCTCTGCATGCTCATGTGTGAAGTCTGTGTGTGTGTGTGTGTGTGTGTGTGTGTGTGTGTGTGTGTGTGTTTCTCTCTGCATATTTAAAGAGTGCTGTTATCATATCAAAGCAAAGAAAAAATGGCAATGGGACAAGCAGGGGAGGAGAAGAAAAAAAGAAGAATTAGGGAGACAGAGAAGTGGTCAGATTAGACCGGTGATGCGATTGGAGGATTATAGAGAGAACGAAAACCATTTTTGGCCATGGATGGAGGAAATAATGGGAGGGAGTACAGTCAGGATGGGATAAGACATGAAGGGGAAAAAAGGGGAAGATGTATAAGGGAGACGAGGAGGAAAGAGAGGAGAAGGTGCATGTGTGGTCATTATTATTGCAAATATAAATGAGATGCTTTAAGAGCAAATGGTTTGTGTCTCAGGTCAGGAAACAAGCGATGTCCCAGCTTCTTCATCAACCTACCTCCTGCCTTTGCCTTCTCCTCATCCACCACACCTTGCCCCGTATCACTCTGACTCAATTTACTCAATTTAACCCTAAAACCCAATTTTTGCATTCCAAACACTGGTGCTTCACACAGAAGTATCATGACTAAATAGCTTCAACACTAACAACACTGGCATTACACAGTCATTTTTCTATCTTTTCTGCTGTCTTTGCAGCAGCTGAAAAGACACTGTGAGAGTGAAACAGAGTCACTTAGAGAGAGAGATAGAGAGAGAGATACAGACAGACAGACAGACATAAGGAGTGGATAAAGCATTTCAAATTTAACCACAGATAACTGCACGCAAACAGCCTTTTGTGTGTGCATTTTTGGTTATGTGTACTTTTTTGCGTATAGTATATGTGTGTGCTTGTGTGTGTTTGAATGTATAAAGGAGCATCCTTCTGCTTTGGCAGAAGATCACAGAGTGCTAATTCACTTGTTATCCATGTTTGAAAATGGAGTTGGCTGCATTGTTTGTATGAGCTGTGGTTTCCCTTGTGTGTGTGTGTGTGTGTCTGTGTGTGTGTGTGTGTGTGTGTGCACGCGCTGGTGTTTGGCGCCAGACTGGAGGGTTGCTGTGGGTCCATGCTGGCGTAGTTGGGACTGGAATGTGATTGGTGGGGACAACGGGCCAAAGGCCGCCCAGGCTAGCGACTGCCACTTGGTAGAGTGCCCCAACTAAACACAGGCCAAATCTGCAGAGATTCACCCCTTTTTCTTTCTGCTCTCCCTTACATGTTGGCAGCTCTTGTTCATGTGGTTGGAAAGAAAGAAAAGCCTTTATATATGTCTCCTCTGTTTCCCTCTCTTTTAACCTCTTCCATTGGATTCTTCATTGTTTTTGCTCTCGTCAAGGAGCAAGGAGGGTCCTGCCACTTAAGCACTGTAATGTAAAATGTGCTACCAAATAGACGTAGTTAGAAGCTATGTGAATCTCCTTTTAAATAGATGTTCACTTTTTACCTTGAAGTGCTCTCATGAACCTGCAGCCTGTTATTTGCATACGTCATCCAACTAGGGGCGTTACCAGTGCCATCTCGTCACTGGGGAGAAACAACGAAATCTGTGTTGTTAAGCTTTAAAGGGAAGTAAGGGAAGGACAGAAGAGAAACAGAAGGGGAATGGAAACAAAACGGGACAGCTAAAGAAGGGGAAAAAAGGAGCGGGAGAGATGATTAATCCAATCAAGCCTCTTAGTGTTTCATCAATAGGCATTGTTTTAACATGGCTGCCTCTCCCCAGCTCAGGCTGTGGGCTGTGACTAGGCTAACACACAAGCTAATCCCAGAATAATACGGAGATGAGGGCAACACTGAGGATGGGGGAGTGCGCCAGCAGATTAGTAATAGCAAAGGATTCACTCACACAACACACACACACACACACACCCACACACTGGGCATGGGATAGAAAGACGGTCCCAGATTGAGTGTGGTGCCTATTGGATTGTACGTCTTATGGTTTTATTCCTTGTGAATGTGTGTTGCTGGTGCTGTTGTGGAGTGTGGTAGAGCTGAACTGAGCTGCTGAGAGTTCACAGACTGTAGCTGTCTGAAGCTGGAGTGGTCAGAAAAACAAAAACACTGTTTGTGTTTGCCCATTTTTTTGACGTGTGTGTGTGTGTGTGTGTGTGTGTGTGTGTGTGTGTGTGTGTGTGTGTGTGTGTGTGTGTGTATGAAAGTTTCATACACATCGCTCTTTGTCATTAAAACAAGGGCTCATTGTGCAGAAGTAGTTTACTGTAATAGGGTGTGTTGTCTCCGATTGTATGAAGGTGTTCAAAATCACGCCTGTGTAAGACATGTTGCCAATGAAATGCTATTTGCAACCGCTAACTTGCTCAGGAACAGCTTGTGTTTATTTAACACACATTAAGCGCACAACATTCCCTCTGCCTCATTTGTGTATCCTTTTCCTTCAGCATTTCCCTTTTTATTCTGCTTCCTGTTATCTAGCTCCCTCTGTCCCCCTGTCGATCTCCCTCCCTGCCCCCCTCCGCCCTGCAGCATTTTCTGAGATGACAGGAGGGTGTTCTTCCTTTGTTGGGGAGCTGCTTGCACATTCTCTACTCTGTTGACAGGTAATAGACATTAAAGATACTAAAAGGCTGAGCATGATGGAATCCTCTAGGGAGTAAGGAGGAGGGAGGAGGAGAGATAGGGACTGGAGGACTGATAGCAAAGTGGGAGGGGGGAGCAAAAGGAAATTGAAAAATATACGGTGCTGAAGCTTGGCTAAAGTATGTAGTGAGAGAAAAGGAAGGATTGAGTCACAGAGGGGATGAGGAGAAGGGGACGAGAGTTTGATAGTCAGTGACCTCAGGTAAGTCTCTTTGACTGTGTGCTGATGCGTGAAACCTGAGCACACGCAGTATTAGAACTCACTCACTGAACCCAGCAGAGGCCTGACAAAGGGCCAGGCAGACTCCTCATACACACACGGCTTACCAACATACATACATTGCAGTCACACATGTTGGCACGTCTAGTGATGCACTTACCCACAGTACACACACACACACACACACACACACACACACACACACACACACACACACACACACACACACACACACACACACACACACACAGCTGGGGCATTGGATATTGTGGTCAGAATATTGTGTGTTAAATCCAGAAGCACAATGGTGAGTGGAGAAGGTCAGCTCAGGCCCTCCAACGGCCCCAAGGTGCTGGTGCTCCACTGCCCCTTCGGCTCTCTGGTGCCTGTGTACATGCCAGGCCAGGCCAACCCATGTTTGTGGCCTCGTACAGTTGTGTAATGGACAATATGCCTAAGGCAGGTCATACCGTAATCCAGCTCTCACTCTCACTGTTTCTCTCTCTTGCTCTCCTTTCATCTTCCCTAAGTTAATGGGTTAACCATCTCTGTCCAATAAGCAGGGATAATTGAGACAAACAAGCCAATGAGGAAATGTCAAAGGAGAGCACAAGTCAAGCGAAATACGCATTGCCAGAGCTCTTTGTGTGTGCTTGTGCTGTGTCTGTGGATGCAGTCTTGTGTGTATACATACAAACAATTAAATATTAAATCATGGGATTGTGTGTGATATCCCCTCCTGTGCACATGTAAATAATGCTTCTGTGTGTGTGTGTGTGTGTGTGTGTGTGTGTGTGTGTGTGTGTGTGTGTGTGTGTGTGTGTTGTGTGTGTGTGTGTGTGATCCCACCCTGTTGTCATCTTCTCTGTGGCATCTTGCTATAAAGCAGAATTCTCCTGCTCTCTAGGTTCCCTGAGCCGCGTTTGCATACCATACACCTGCCCCCTGGGCGATTTCCCAGATGCATAGCCACGTTCGCCCCATATACACAGACACTACATCAGAGGAACACGCAGCACACATGTACACACATATTTGTTAATCAAATGAGCAGCGCTTTTAAAGATTCCCTCCCTCCTTCTTCCCTGGTTCACTACTTTGTCTATGGTTCTCTTCTGTCTAATAACAACGGGACTCGCTGAGAGGTAGCAGATCTGATGTGTTTGATATGGAGACAGATGAAGGGTTTGAGGATGCAGGTAGGAGAGCTGAGTGACTATAAAAAGCCTCATCAGAGCAGAGAAGTGTGGCGCAATGCATTCCCTCGGCTGAGAACAGGGATGCTTTTGTTGTCTGTGCTAGAAAGCAGGTGTGCCACAAGGCATTGTGGGAGGCATATGATATGACGGCACATCAGGTTGTCAGCTCTGGCCAGCTTCCCCCCACTTGGCTCCCTTGTCTGTGTGTGTGTGTGTGTGTGTGTGTGTGTGTGTGTGTGTGTGTGTGTGTGCGTGCGTGCGTGCGTGCGTGCGTGTGTGCGTGTGTGCGTGCGTGTGTGTGTGTGTGTGTGTGTGTGTGTGTGTGTCAGCCACAATAAGGGCTAGCAGCCATTTAAAAGGGAAATTCACTTTAAATCAGGAGTGACAGTAATCTGGTGAACATGAGGGGTGCAGGCTTGATTCGTGAATATTAAAATGTGATTCGCAAAGC
The DNA here is from genome assembly GCA_013375575.1 of Percina caprodes. NCBI lineage: Eukaryota > Metazoa > Chordata > Actinopteri > Perciformes > Percidae > Percina > Percina caprodes. The sequence goes on along the minus strand of JABXJD010000270.1, from coordinate 591,225 downwards.
AAAAAATGCAAAAGGCGCCTGAAGATGTCATCAAGAGAATTTCTGAAGAATGTTCATAGCGTTATCCACACTGCACAAATCATCCATTTTAATGAGTAACTTAATCTAGAATCCAGTGTAAGTGTTAAAATGTTTTTTTTTTCTCTAAGTAAGAGCACCATTTAGCTTGGATCCGATTCAAATCACTACAGTAAAGTGTCCTTTTCTTAGTTGAGTGCATGGATTAATCTCACACTGGTTTAAACAACAGGCATGTGGAGAGTTTTAAACATTGGTTCTTTATAAAACGGCAGCACTGCTGTGGACTAACGATTAAGTGTTGCTCAGGTAGAGCATGGCCCCCTTTGTTCACATGATTACTGCCATAACGACAATAAGGAAGACACAACAGCTAGATAACTTGAAAAACAAACTGACTGGATTATACAATGGCTATGCTAATGCAAAAGCTTTTCTGGCTTCTAAATGAAGTGCCTCTAATGCTTGATTTAACCCTGTGTGGACAGTTAAATTGCTAATAACTGAATTAATACAGTAACACATGTTTATTATCTGGTATCAGTAGCTTTTAAGCTAGCTATGATGCAATGCAAATTGTGTTCTTCTGACCACAAATCAAACCAGATGTGTCATGTGTAAAAGCCAGTCAATGCTGCCTTTGGCTCAGGGAGTTTGTATAATCCCACACTGACAATAATTTCTCCAGACCTCTGTTGTTCTTGCTGTAAGTGTAAGGTAAGCGATCTGCTTTGTGTTGCCAAAGTAAATTGTCAAAATAGACTCTTTCTTTCTGTGTTGCCAGTAGGGTCTCTAAGTACATGAATTTGTTAACTTGAGATTCAAGTGTATATCTTCACTGTCTTATAAACTCAGGCAACTCAGAGTCAGGCAGGGTTAGCAACACCAAAGCCTCATCAATGGTTGGACAGTGTCATGAGATTACTAAACATCCCTTCTTCCGTTTTAACCTCAGTTCCTCTATTTCTTCTTCATACTTTTTGGTTTGTGGTTCCTTGTCACGTCAGTCTATTTATCTGTTTAGCTGCCAGCCATGCATAAAACAAAAAGGAAAACATAATTCTTTTTTGTTTATTTTTTTGTATTTAACATTCTTTCTCTGTTTTACTCAGTTTAAGCTTTTACTAACTGTCCCTTGTTTGACCGTTCTTTTGAGCCAGTAAAGCCCTTGGTAAAAGAAAAGACGGACACATAATGCATGTGCATGTACACACCTTTTCCGTCACCCTGAGGTGTGACTGCAGCAGGCGACAAGGCCGATGTCAGGGAGGGGGGTGTCTGAAGTGTTGAGGAGTATGTGCCACTGTGGGTCAGTTTCTTGCTGTGGACACAGAGGTGTGTGAATGAGCTGTAACCATATTAGGTGATGTGATGATAAGGGGAGTTTGAGAGCAGGTGGTTTGCATCCAGTGACTGAGAAAACATTTAGTTTTACGTTAACCCTTGCTTGACCTCAATTTTGAAATGCAGGGAGATTCCTTAAAACCTTTCTGAGTTAATGACCTAAATTCTCAGTCAGCAGTCAGTTTGTTGTTGGCTGCTGTTTCTTTCTCTTAGCCAGGCTGAAAAATGTGAGCTCTAATGGTAAATGGTCACAGTTATATCCTCAACTTCACAGTTAAGTTAAAAATGATTTCTGCTGATTTTATTGCATGTATTTCCAAAATGTATTTTCAATGTGCATAAATTGTCTTAGTAGGATTGTGGACCACCGCAAACCTCCAAAACAGCTTCACTGCTCCTTTGCAATGATTCTCCAAATCCTTGAAACTCTACTGGGCACTGTTCTTTAAAAAGCTAATTCTTCATTTGAATTTATGATAGTGGTGCTGGAGAGAACTGTCTAACTCATTGTTCCAAAAATATCTCATAGGTGTTTACTTGGTTTAAGAGGTAATGAATGCAAGAGCTATAGCACAAGGTTTACATAATTGTTATTGTCACCTTACTATTCAGTGAGTCCCGGAGCCCTGTATAGATGCATTTGCATATTTAGGTTTTTCTTTCATTATGTCCCTCTCTGTATATGCAGCAAATCTTTTAGAACATAAAATTATTAAAGTTATTAATAAAGTATCTTCAGTCATGTTTGAAAAAGACAATAATATGTCTGCTATCTTAAAATATAATGTGTGTATTCTCACAGTTTTGTGGTTTTCTCTCTTTCATGTCAACCATTCCTCCTCCTCGTGGCTGTTGCGTACTTTACCTCGGATCCTGACCCTTCACTTCACAGGTAAGTCCTTGAACTCATGAACACAAACACACACACGCACACACTGCTCAGTTACTGTATCTGCGATCTGAAGGCATTGTTTGATGCTGAACTTCTCAGCGATTACCTGGATAATGTTGCTAAGAAACAGGAGTGTGTGAAAGTGCGCAACTGACCTTGGTTGCTGTCTTGTTGACACTGAGGTGAGGAGCTGTGATTACACTGTAAACACGCAGAATATAAATTGGATACTCATTTTGCTAGAAGGATTGTGTATTGTCTTGGTGGTAAAGCAGAAGGGCATATCTTTCAGAATTTAGCATCTTTATATCAGAGCTTTTCTGTTTAGAACTGTAGAAGCAGAGTGTGTGTGTGTGTGTGTGTGTGTGTGTGTGTGTGTGTGTGTGTGTGTGTGTGTGTGTGTGTGTGTGTGTGCGTGTGTGCATGTGTGCGTGTGTGTGCGCATTTATTTGCGTGTGTGGTGCTCAGCTGGCCAGGCGAGAGTTGTGTAATTGTAGAGTTATTGCTGCTGAGCCTGATGGGTAATGACACATTTGCAAATTAATTCTCAGTGCTAGGCTGTGATTAGCATACGGAGAGAAGCATCTCACACACAAAGGCCGATACACACACGCACACGTGCTCACACACTGCAGAGGCTTATAATCGCCAGCGAGAGGTCAGGTTAAATGGGTGTGTGTAATGGTGGAGTGGGTGCAGGTCTCGGCAAATAGGGGTGAGGGAAGGGTGACGAGATAGCATTTCTCATCAGATTTGATATGAGACGACGCATTACAGACCAGCCGATTTTTTAATCAAATCTCTCAAACTTTTAAACACCCTTCCTTCCAAAACCTTTCCTTTCCTAATGTCTAAGGGCATGTAAGATGCTTGTTCTCTCTGTATGTTCCAATAAGGCTGGGTGATAATGCAATAAATGTTTTTCGACTTTCAGCAAAATCACATTGTGATGATATGATATTTTGCCATTCTACATGTTTTTTTTATCCAAATCATTGATTCTGAAACAAAATGAGTTTTTTTGTTTATCATATAATGCATCATTTTATTTTGAATATTTGTGTGATTCTGTGTACATTTGGAATTTTGTTACACATATATATCCCTCCATCCATCCATTAGCTATACTTGCTTATCCTTGGCTTGCAAAGGGGCTTGAACCAATCCCAGGAAATATCATAGATAATTGAAATTGTCCGTATCAATAGTGATACAGTTTGTAACCATATCACACAGCCCTGTGTATAAATGTATACTGTATGTGGTTAATTTAAGACCATACATGTCCTTATCTCTATTTTAATTAATACTCAATGCTTTTACATATGTTACTCAGATATATACTGTTTATTTTGATAGTGAAAAACAGTGTTAACTGCTATTTCCCATTTAAAGAGTGAATTGCTAAAATTTCTCACATTTCAATCCTTGGGATTGCACATTCATGCATGCATGTGTGCATTCGTGCTGTGCACCTCCAGAGGCTGTGTGTGTTAAGATAAAGATTATGGTGATGCCTTATCTTTGCTTTCCCTGCTGTGGAAGAAGACCATCTTTCAAACCCTTACACACACACACACACACACACACACACACACACACACACACACACACGATTGAGAAATAGTGGTAGTTTTTTGCAAGGTGGGGGTGTAGGTAAGATAATTGTATAGTGGGTTGACAGGAAGTGGGCATGGCAGGCTTGTTTATGTGTATGTGTAAGAAAGAGAGATCATTCTTCTCTCTCTCTCTCTCTCTCTCTCTTCATCCCTGTCTTTGTCAGCTGACTGTTGTGCCCTCCCTCCCATCCTGTTTTCATCTTTTTTTCCTTTTTTTCCTTAACACCCCCTTTTCACTTGTTTTGTTCCTCCCCTCTTCCCCTCTCCTCTCCCTGTTACTCCTTGATCACAGTGCTTTCAGTTACACACACTGCTTCGGTCCCCAGGGAGCTTTTATAGCCTTTCAGAGAATGTGTGTGCTTGTGTGTGCCTTCTTTTCCAGTGCACTTGTCAAATGTGACTCATTACACTACCTTAAGCAACAGAGGATGAGAGCTAGTCTTGAGCATTGAATGTCCCTTAATAAATGACAAATAAAAAAGCAAACTATAAATAAATAAGATTATTCTTTTCCATTACCTGTTGAGCTACAGGAAAAAAACTATTTTGATAATAATGTAAAAGTTTAAGTAATTCCTTATGTAAAAATGGCAGAAACTGCTGTTTGTCATATGTCTTGATTTCTATGTTTTATACCACATTAAACTGATATCTTTGGGGTTTGGCCTCACAAAACTAGCAATGTAAAGACATCACTCTGGACTGGGATGGACATTTTTTCACCATTTTATGACATTTTATAGACCAAACAATATTGTGGTTTTAGCTGACTAATATACAATATTAAAGGAAGTTAACTGTTTACACAATGCAGTAATGTGAGCTATTAGTAAACGCTGTAAACATATTTTTCAAGTCTTTGCAATCATTCACCAAAAGAACCAAGCAGGCCTGGCTGCCTGAACAAAATTTTAAATACATTAACTTGTCCGTTAATGTCCATGACTCCGTTAACATATTTTTTTGCCTGAGTCAGGTCAGATAGATTTTTAGTGGCAATGGTTGACAACGAAGACAACAACTCCATTGATCCTTTATGATCCTTCATGCAACTTCATGTTATCAAAAACTCTGTCTTTTGTTATTTTTTTGATTAAGAGACGTAAAACACTTTAAACAACTTTGCTATAGCAGCTGGAGAGACAATTTCAAAGATGTATTTGCGGAACATTTACATAAATTTATTGTTGGATTTTTGAGAAAATTAGTTTCATATTTGAGGGAATGTCTGGATGCACCCAGCCTGTAGTTTAACTAAACTAACAAATCTTGTCCACCATTTACAGAAATTGGATTCTGTTTTGTAAGTTTTCTGTCTGTCTGTCAGAGTTGGTGGTGTAGCACCTAAGGGGCACACGTCACCTCTCAACTTGTCTTAAGAGGTGCTAGAAACTTCAACACCTACTTCACACACACACACTCACACACAAACAAACACACACACACACACACACACACACACACCTATGCAAAGCAGCACATCAACATGCATGTTCCTTTCAGGCGCACATTTAGCACTGTATGCGATATAGCATGAAGGGTATGCACATGTAAATGTGCACAGTCTCACTTATCTGTCATAATGTTAAGGCATACACACTTACACACCGTTGACACATTGCACTTGTCTGAATTAAGAATTTACTGATTTCCTGTCTTAAATAAAAAGGGCTTTGTTCCCAGAATAACTCCCCCTCCCCCCTCCTCTCTGCTTCCTTACTTATCTCATTCTATGGACTCCCCTCTCCTTCCACACCAGTCTTATAATACCTCCATGTTCCACACTTGCTCTCTCCTTCTGTCTGTCTCTCCTTCTTCCTCCAATCATCACTCCCTATTAGTGGTTATTTGCCCTATTTGCCTGTGAGCATGCCTTTCACGCTCCCACTCATTCCCACTCTGCTTGTGGATGCGTGTTGTGGAGTTTTTTTTTTTCCGTCCTCTGAGTCGTTCTGAAAGCATTGGACACCTCAGTCTGTCTCCTTACCCTTCCTCGCTTCACTCCTGCTAATCCCCCCTCTGTTTCTCTCCCACTGTGAGTTTCATAGAATGGGTTCGAGAGTAAGTCAGCCCTCAGGGCAAACTGTCTTGAGTCTTTCTCCATCAATTCTTTCTTTGTTTTTTTTTCTTTCTCTCTCTTGCCCCATCTCCTGCTGTTTTTTTTTTGGTTTGGCATGACTGCATCCCAGAAGATAGTTAACTCCTCACCCCTACTGCCACCATCTCAGTTGGGTTTGTGTGCAAAGCAGGCAGTGGAATAACTCTCACTGTTTGTGTGTGTGTGTGTGTGTGTGTGTGTGTGTGTGTGTGTGTGTGTGTGTGTGTGTGTGTGTGTGTGTGTGTGTGTGTGTGTGTGTGTGTGTGTGTGTGTGTGTGTGTGTGTGCGTGCGTGCGTGCGTGCGTGTGTGAGATGAAGAGACAGAGAACGGGGGAAAGTCTGCTGTCAGCGCATCATGGTGAGCAGTCTGTGCGCTAGGCTGCACAAGCCAAGTTTCCTAGACGGACACACAAATGCACCCACACACTGACAGACTAGAGACAAGGACTCTTATTTTCAGAGAAGAGAATGGAGGCGGGGATTCTTTTATATTTTACTCTTCCAAACACGTAGCTGTTCTATTGTAAGCTGCCCTTGAAGACCCACGGCACTCTATCTGCATTCTCTATTGGTTGCTTTCCTACTGTCTGATACAGTGTGAACATATGCTCCCTTGATAGTCGTTGGCCTCTTGCTGTCACTGGGGCTGTCCAATCAGCTGTCACCCTGACTTTGAATTGAACTATGACCATTCTCCTCCTCTGGTGAAGCATAGGCACTGGCCGGTATTTCCCTCTCATCTGTACCCACTCTTCTTCTAACACCCCCACACACACACACACACACACACACACACACACACACACACACACACACACACACTCTCACACTTTCAGGCTATGTGGCTGTGTTGTTGCCTAGAGGGAGTTCATTCTGCCTTCCTTCTCTCCTCCTCTCCTCAACCTCCTCTCCATATCAGCAGTGAAAGAGAGGGAGAAAAAAGGGAGGGTGAGAAAATAAGAGAGCGAGAAAGAAAGAGAGTGGCAGCAGTAGCGGAAGAAGCAGAGCCGTCTCTCCTCTGATCATCTTTCTTGGATAGAGGGATAAAAGACAGTCCCAGGAATCAGTTGTCGCTCTCGTCTGCAGGATTTATCCAGCCTGTATTTTATCCTCCCTCCTGCCTCTTTTCACCGTTTCTTGGCACTGGACTGCTAGCTTTTACTCTGGCTGTCCCGACTCCCTGGGTGTGTGTTAGTGTGTGTGCATGTAAGAAAGAGCTAGAGAAAGCGTGTTTTCTGCTGCTGCTTGGAAACCGACAGCTAGTGTGTGACCCTTTGCCCGAGGGATCAGGAGGGGTCGAGAGTGGGGGCGTGCTCAGTGGTTGACCCTTGCACCTCTCTGTCTGTGTGTATCTGTGTGACTGTCTGTGTGTTTGTGTATGTGTGTGTCCTAGCTGGCTGGGCGGTCCCAGCCTCATGCTTGGTTAGCGAGGACCAGAGAGCGGGGATGACAGGCTGAGTCCCAGCCCAGCCTCCCCTCACACAGCCTTGTTTCTGGGTGGCTGCGAGGGCAAAGCCCCTCTCTAGCTTAGTCATCCAGGACAGGACGGCTGCCTGCACATTTGAAACAAGTTGCTCTCTCTTCATGACACTTAAACAGTAACAATGTTTGGACTAAAAGCACCACTTTACTACTTGCCAGGTAAGCTAACGGCAATTATGTGTGATGTGGAAATGTTCATGTTTGTGTGTTTTTATGCATATTTGCTTGCAAATCTGTTGTGTATATGCACAGTGGTATAGGCAGTGAGTACTTCTTTGTGTGTTTGTGTGCTCTGAAAAAGTGCACTGGAGGTTTGAGGTTAGCTCTGGAGTGCATCTAAGGAGACGCTTGTCTTTGTGTTGCTGGTCCTGAGGTTGGAACCTGAGATCCAAGGCTGGTAATGCTGTGTGACAGCTGCTCAAACTCTGTTTCACTAAGCTCTCAGCCCTCAATCGGCATGGAAGTCAGCAGGTAAACAGGACACTAAGTGGCAGTGTGTTTTATTCATCACCACCACACGGCGAGCAGAGAAGCAAAATTGTGGTTTTATATATGCAATCTGTCTATTCATATCTGTCTATGTGTGTATCTAATTGTCTGTGCATGCATGTGTGTGTGTGTGTGTGTGTGTGTGTGTGTGTGTGTGTGTGTGTGTGTGTGTGTGTGTGTGTGTGTGTGTGTGTGCCTGTGTGGGAAAAAGAGTGAGTGCTAGGGTGGCGTGAGGTTACCGCCGGTCGGCGCTTAAGTGCGTCTCACGGCTCACTGGGCACTGATTGTGGAGAGAAGAGCCAAGAGAGGGCATGAGAGACGGAGAGCAAATGACAGAAAGGGGTAGAAAGGGAGAATGAAAGGGAACTTAAAGGCAATATTTTTTCGGTATTAGGCTCATTCTATCATATTTCTTTTATTTGTGTGTATGCGTGTATATTTTGTCCATGAATGTATTACTGTTTTCCTTGCTCCTTTGGTTTTTAACGTGCATGCTGTGCACTTACACACCTGTGAATTAGACAAAAAATATATGCACTATGCTATGTACAATGTATGCAGTGCTGTCTGTTTGGCTCACATTGCGGTTACATAGTCTGTTTAATTGTATAGCCTAAATCTGTACAAAAGTGCTTGTCCTCTAGTTAATGTGTGTTTTCATCATTGTGTGACTGTTGTCTCCCTACAGCAGAAGTGGGTACACTTCACTAACACTTAGCAGAGATAAATTATTGATGTGCTCTAGTCAGTGGGCAGAGTGCGCAGTTAGATCATAACCAACAGTGCTTAGTCTTGCCCCCCCCATTTCACTCTACAACCCCATGGCCCATTCTAATAAACCTCTTTACCTGCCTGCTGCAACTCAAACATTACCTGTCCTCCTACAACATGCCATATTTTAAATTATTTATAGATATTTAGATTTTTTTAGCTACGTTTTGCATTTTTTCTTTTTTCACAAACACATTTTCAATGAGAAATGTAACTAAACTAAAATCTTTTGTTTCTGTCTCATAGGCATACGGTATTTTGCACATAGACTTCAATTTAGATTTTTCTTAGAACTATGATTTTCACTGTGGATTATGCTTTACTTTTATGTTTCATGCACATTGTTACACTGCTGTTATCCTAGAAACACGAAAGACGCCAAAATTAGCAGTAATTTAGTGGCCCACTTTCAAAGGTTGTTAGCATGGATGGATAATTGTGTATTTGACCTGCAAGTGACATAACAACTAATCCAAAATACAACGATAGTGTATCATACCCATAATAAGCAGCACTTGCCGAATGGAAGAAAAACAAGATATGACTCAGAAGTATTACATTATTACCACAAACTACATAAACATATTAAAATGAGGTGATTCAATTTGAAAGCATGTGTTGCATTTTTTAGAAGGGCAATTTGTAACAGCTTTTTATCTGCTACACTCCACTATCTTTTTGTACTTTATCTTCATCATGTCTTCAGCATTTCTTCTGTGTCTTGCAAGTCTACCTCTCTTGTTCAAAAGGAGGGTTTTGAAATGGAGATCTGCCGGTAAAGGCCACAGAGCGCCTGCTGTGAAATAAAGACGGAAAGAGACACAGAGATGTGTGTGAGGGGTTCCTATAGAAAGAGGAAGGACTCAATGCAGCACTCTGCTACATGTGTCAGAACTTCTGATCCCCGTCAAGGTGGCGGTTGGATCAAACAAAGAGAGAGTAAGGAAGTGATACACAACTGAAATTAGAGAGGTGCTTTCTCTTTCGAACTCCCTGACTCCTTTCCACCAGCCAGCCATCTAATCCTGCTTGTCCGCGTCCCTCATTTGCCTCATGGCACCTTTCCTCCCTTCTCATCACTTTGTGTGTGTGTGTGTGTGTGTGTGTGTGTGTGTGTGTGTGTGTGTGTACATGTGCGTGTGCGTGCGTGTCTCTGAGTGTGCGTGTCTGTGTATGTCCAGCACTGTGGGTTGCTTCTTCTATTCCCCCTTCTTTCATTCAACCACTGAATGAGCCCCTGCCTGCCTTCCTGTCTTAACCGCCGTTGCCTTGGAGACCGTGTCAGACACATGCTACTTCTCTGTGATTATTTGACAACAAAAAAGGTTGGGTTAAATAAAGAGGAATTGTGTGTGTGTGTGTGTGTGTGTGTGTGTGTGTGTGTGTGTGTGTGTGTGTGTGTGTGTGTGTGTGTGTGTGTGTGAGAGAGAGAGAGAAAGAGATGGTAGGAGAGCAGAAACAGTGAGGGAGATAAAAGTTGGAAGAGGAGAAGCATTTTAACTTAGGTTACATTTACATCACAGCTGAGGTGGAGCAGAGCCAGAGAGCAAACACTTAAAAATGGAGCTAGTCACTCCTTCTCCACACGCCTCCTCCTCAATTTTACTCTCCTCCTGCTTTTAATATTCTTGCTATCTGTACCTCCCACCCTTCCAGTCTGTATCATTCCTCTTTCTATTCATCCTCCTCCATACCTCAATCTTTTATTCCCATGGGGATTTCAGAGAGATAAAACCTTGTTAAAACCTCTACTGTGTGTGTGTGTGTGTGTGTGTGTGTGTGTGTGTGTGTGTGTGTGTGTGTGTGTGTGTGTGTGTGTGTGTGTGTGTTGAGGTTGACTGCTCAGATCTACCGGCTCGCTCTTGCTGTTGTTGTTTTCCGCCAAAACTGCTTGTGCTTATAGCCCGGGGTAAGTCAGTGAGAAAGGGGAGGAGGACAGAAAGTAAGATGGATAGACAGGCAGAGAACAAGAGAGTGAAACCGACAACAACAAAAAACGTAAGTGATGCCGCAAACCACAGAGGCAAGCAGAAGAAAGAGGAAGTGAGGTTGAAGAGTAAGAAGGACTGTAGTTTTGTCATGACAGGCCACATACAGAAGATTTGCAGATACTGGAGCATCAGGTATAGTGTTTCCCTTTGCTCAAAATCGGTTGCAGTAGACACATTCATTCAGACAACCAATTTGTAATCCAGTCCACTAGTCAGGACTGGATACAGGACAGATTGAAATAAATAGGTAACTGACTGAAGAATAACACATAAACAAATCCAGAACTAAACCAGTCTGATTGCTGTGGTCCCGTCTCCCTGTCTCTCTCTGAAATCAATTCCATGGACAAAAAGCCTTTCTCTTCACACGCACATGCATGCACACACACACGCACGCACGCACACACACACACACACACACACACACACACACACACACACACACACACACCAGGGTAATCAATATGTGTGTTGGAAATTCTAGGTATTGAGCCCTTGATCAGAGTGTGGACTAATCACTGGTGATTACTTAGCACTCTGGTTTAGAGTGGTGTGTGCTTATTTTTTTTTTTTTTTTTTACAAATGTCACATTATGCATCTGCTTGTGTGTGTGTAGAGCCATCACACGCTGGTAACCTTAGCCAATGGACAGCACTCATTAATAAAACCAGCAGAGGAGTCCATACTGTGTCAGAAGATTATCTGTGCAGTGGTGTAATCATTATATCCAATTAACTACAATGTCTTTCTCTCCATTCCTAGCTGAAGCCATCTCCTCCAATCAATCCTACAAATCTCGCCGCTATATCTACTCCTTTCTTTATGCTTCATCTTTCTTCTTCTCCACTCTGTGCTTTATCCCCCAGTTCACTCTATCATTGTATCCATTTATCTGTTACTCCCCCTTTGTTCCTTAGCCCTTCCATCCCTCCATTCCTCCCACTCCATGTGCTCTGACAGCTCTGTCATTAGATGGCAGTAGTGGCAGTAAAGCAGTCACAATGATGGACTACTAGCTGCCTCACCTTTTCTCTCTCCCACTCTCTCTCGCACACTCTGCCGTTGCTATAAAAGCTTTGACCCGTTTCGGTGTGGCATCTGTTTTACGCCATTCTGCAGGTGGCACGGCCCCGGTCATGGCCGTAAAGGTCGGCGCTGGCGCGTTTCACCGGCTGCCCCGTTAGCCTCCTCATAAACCCAGCGCTGTTAAACCCTGACCCTGCACACCTGTGGCCTGAGCTCCTCTCTGGATACAAGCCACCACCAGCAGCAGTGTCGTGGGAGTTCCAGAAATACAAACACACACACATTTTTGTGTGAATATATTTTTGAGAAGCTTTATTGACTACGTATCGTAAATGCACAACTTCAAACACCACAACTTAAGGAATAGTTTAGTTTTTCTCCCTGCCTCTAATGTTTATGCTTAGGTATGCTAAACATGTCCCGACTCCAACTCTGTACTTGTAGGAATAGTTCAGTTTGGGCAATTTGTCCATTTGCTTTCTTGTCGAGAGGTAGATGATAAGATTAATACCACTCTCATGTCCGTTTGCCAAATATGAAGCTGGAGCCTGCAGGCAATTAGCTAAGCTTAGCATTCAGACTGGAAGCAGGATGGAAAGAGCTAGCCTGGCTTTGTCCAACGGTACAATAAAAAGCCTGCCAGCACCACTAAAACTCTTAAAGTAACATGTTTTATATTTTTTGTTTAATCCGTACGAAACCTGAAGTATAACATCAAGTTGTGGTTATGCGCCAGACTATTTCCCAAAATACTGAACTATTCCTTTAATTTCCTCTTCTCATCTAACTCCCAGAAAGTAAGCTAACAAAGGTATTTCCTAAAACTATGACATTTTCAAGTTATTATTTCTGTCAGGACATTTGTTTCTTCTGCGTTGGACACACACACACACACACACACACACACACACAAACACACACAGAAAATAAACTTCACACAGTGACACATGGTGAGTTAACAGGTGCAGGGGGTAATGGGGGCTTTGCTGGTATCACAGTAGCATACAACTAAGATTTATGGACTGCAGTCAGCTCTCTTCCTCCCTTTCTGTTCCCTCTGGTAGCCTTGTCACTTTGGCTTGTCACAGGGAGACGCAATGCTATTTGTGCAGTGCATTGTGTTGTATGTAAGTTTGTTTGTGTTGTATGTAAGTTTGTTTGTTCTGCTCCTCTGTGGCTGTGGACAACACACACACACACACACACACACACACACACACACACACACACACACACACACACATACAGAGGCAGCAGTGGGATGGGAGAAACGGTTTCTTCACAGCTGTGTGCAGGGGTATCAGTTGGCAGGTCACAGTGCTTGTCAAACACTCGGCTATCATGACAGACACTCACCTCTGCTCTTTCGAGTTAAGTCTCTGAACTTACATGAACTCCATTTGGAATGCAAGAGCAATGAGCGTGTGGGCTCACTTTGTGGTTTAATGTGCGTGTGTGTGTGTGTGTGTGTGTGTGTGGGGGGGTGCGTGCATGCTTGCGTGCATGTGTGTTTGTGTATGTATGTTTGTGTATGTGTACAGTATATGTTGTCACCTCTCTCCTAAAACATTATTCCAGCAGCAGAATTAGTCGAGCTCTAATTGCCTTCATCTTCCTTTGCCTCCACTAATCAAATTAGACTGCATAGAATTCTAATTAAACCCTGCATGCATCTGATGGTGCTGGGTTCACTCACACACACACACACACACACACACACACACACACACACACACACACACACACACACATTGATTTGTTATAATATGGTAGACAGACAGGCTGGGGCTGTATTTATTTATCATTTAACTTAATATATTAGAAGAGCATAAGGTGCATGGAAAGCTGTTTGAGAGACTTTATATGTTTATACGTCTCATTTCTTAGAGAAACGTACACCTGTAACCACCTATTTATTTGGCCTTTTTTTCTTCCTACAATCACAACTCACAACAGTAACCATTTTGTTGCCCCTGGATGTACAGATGTTAAACTATTAAAGTGCTCATATTATGCTTTTTGGATGTTTTCCTTTTTTTATTGTGTTACAGTATATATTTTGTTGTGCATGTTATAGGTTTACAAAGTGAAAAGCCCCAAAGTCCACCCCAAAGGGACTCACCATCCCAACAGAAAACACTGTTCACAAACTATTTCCAAACAGCTCTGTTGTAGTCCAGCCCTTTCTTCCGTGATAAACACACTTTGTAGCACGTTATAATGCTTGCTTAGCTGAAAGCGTGGGATGCTCTCATACTCTGCTTCTTAATGGCTAGCAGTGCTTACCTAGCTACTGTGCATGTGAGACTCAACAAAGACTGAACAGAAGTGTGATGTCTCACTCTGTAACTAAAACAGAGAGCTCAACACACAGAGTGAAAAGAGGAGCTGCAGCAATGTGCAAAAATGTGGTGTTTTTTGAAAATTAAACCACATAAACCTATTCTGGTACAACCTCTAAATACGGAGCATATGAAAACAAAGACATTTTATTAGTTGTGAAAAAGAAAATTGCATTTTTACATTTTTACGTTTACAAAACCATAAAAGTGTGTTAGTCTGTAACTTGTGTTACAGAAAGGTATGTTAATGTTCATGCCTTAACTTTCTCACATGTGCATAGACTGTCAGACAGATAGACAGATGATAGTGGATATCTGTTGACAGATGACTCTTCTGCAGGTTCAGTTACATTTAGTCTATTTCCTTCCTGGCAGAGCACCTGCTAGCTAGATCAGCAGGCTTCAGTGTTCAGTTCAGTCAATCAGGTCCTCACACTTTAAAGTTTTAATAAACACACACACACACACACACACACACTTGCAAACAGACATACACACTTGTAGAAGATGTTAGAGGGAGAAGCAGGGTAATCCTCCCTCACTTCCCTGGGTTTTAAGGAGTGTGTGAGGCTAAGATTTATTAAGAAGTAAAGGGGGAAACAGAGAACTGTAGAGGGTAATAGGGATTTAGAAACTGCACATTTTCTCCTAGAACTCTGTAGACTGTGTGTGTGTGTGTGTGTGTGTGTGTGTGTGTGTGTGTGTGTGTGTGTGTGTGTGTGTGTGTTTTAGTGAACACTTTTTTTGGGTGGATCGGGGCAGCCTTTTCAGCTGGCAGCTTTTCAATCATTAGTAGATGGGATTTCAGAGCTTAGCCATCAAAGCAACCTCTTTGCTCAAGACAAGGAATAAGAAAGTGCAATTTGTCAGGGTATAATTTGAGTGTTGCAGTGTTTATAGACAAGGTTGAAAATACCTGTGTGTCACCAGGGGGCTTCTCTCTACTCAATGTGGGAGTCATAAGTGGCCAATGACCTCAGGGTCCCAGCAGGAGGTGGAATTGGTCAGAGAGTGTTAGCATGTCCTTGGTTGTTAGTTTTCTTCCACACCAAGGATGAATGACCGGAGACTTCATCACATTCAATGGTGTAATGAATTAATGACCTTATGTCTTCTACTTTATTTGCAGTGGTTCTTGCTTTGTAGGTTGTGTGTGTGCTTGTTTGTGTGCCTTAGTATGGCTGATTGGTGCCGAGCAGCCAGCCTCTCAGCACACAGGAGAAGGAAATGAATCATGGGAGACAGATTAAGAGAATGGCGAGAGCTCATCACATCCTGTTAAATACTGGAAATGACTCCAGGCAAAGTCTCTCTCTCTCTCTCTCTCTCTCTCTCTCTCTCTCTCTCTCTCTTTCTCTCTCTCTTTTTTCCTTCTCTCACACTCTTGTCTGTTGCAGAGGTTTGGCGTGGGGCGAGTGATCAGTGACTGAGTCTAAAACATCCTATTAAAATAAGCGTCACACACTGAATTTGTGTGTGAGTGAGTGAGTGTGAGACAGAGAGACAAGGAGAGACTCGATGATGGATGATAGGTGATGGCTGTGACCTAGATAGATGGCTCCAGGCCGGTCAGATGACTTCCTCAGGAGGAGGAGTAATGAGGAGAGGGCACAGGATTACCGCTCCATCACTTTGTGTTTATGGAAGCCTTACAGCGGCCACAAAACAAATAGCACAGTGGCTATTGCTGGGTATAAAATCTCACACAATGTGTTTGTCCATGTACAATATATGCTTGAGAAACGACGCCTGTCTGTTATTTTCTGAAAAAAAAACACAACAAAAAGGGGGCAGATGTTTTGGTGATATAGCTTGTCCTCTCTCACATCCAGCCCTATGGGCACTGTATTAGTGTGTATACTTGTTTGTGTTTATTTGGCTTCTTGGTGTCAGAATGTAGCCTCAATAGGGATGGTTTCACACCCTTAGGGAAAACTGTACGAGCTGAAAGGTCAGACAAGGTTACGTCAGCGGCTCTAAGTGAGTGGACACACATAAACACACTTCCTCTCACACACTCACACTGTGTTGATGCCCTGAGCCCAATAGAGACGAGAGTAACTTGCTAGTGGTAAAACATGCTTTACACCGCTGGTCTGGGGCAGTTTTCCCTCCTAAATACCAAAGTACAACCAGTTGAAGGATGATGCATCGATCTGACGTCCTGCACTCTGGTGCTGATTGATGTGGCCTGGCTCCTGGCTCTGTGAGTGTCTGCTCCGGTCTCTCGGCATCATATCAAGGGAGGTCTCAAAAAAGAGCTGGACAACTGGGGGATGTTTAGGAGGGTGGAGTACAGCAGATGAAGGTCAAAGGAATGCAGAGTGTAAGGTGAGAAAAGGGCTAAAAGGGGGGGGTGAAGCAAACAGAAACATAAGACAAGTGGATGTGAGAGGGCTGCGTTTATGCTTTACCTCATAGTGCGAGACAAGAGGTAGGGCTGGCACGAGAGGGATGAGGTTAGGGTTGTGTGTGCGAGAAGAAAGGTTAGAGGTGGATACTGATGATTGTGGGGGAGGATGGGTGGTGGGGAGCGGGAACAGATTTGGGGAGGGCCGGGCCAGCTGAATCCTGGTGGGGAGCGGCAGGTGTAAGCTGGCACTGCGGAGGCGGGCATATGGAGGGAAGGTTGGCACTTTGGCTGCAACCGGAGCATGCACCTGCCGACATGGGGAGACTCTGCCAAGAGGAAGGGAGGGAGCAAAGAGCGATAGACAGGGTGTGTTTGTGGTATGTGGCAGAGTTTGGGGCTGCTAGAGCTGGACTCTGAAGATTTGGGATATTAAAAGTGTTGTAGGTAGGATTGTGAAGATCCAGGATTTAGCCAAAGAATTTGAACATCGACAACTTCTCAGTCCCTCCCCCTCCTTTCTGCTAAAGCCCAAATGATCGTCTAAGCCCCTCCCCCTAGGGAGAATGAATGTGTGTGCCTGAGCAGTGATTTACATGCAGTTAGACCCCCCCCCCCTCCCCGGCCCTGATTGCAGGATCTGAACAGGGAGCGGTGGATTTTTTTTTAAATGACCTGCTAGAGCTGCTGCCCCTGCGACCCAATACCAGATAAGCGGACGAAGATGGATGGATGGTTGGATAGACCTGCTTCATGTAGTTCTACTTGAACATAGGGTCAGTTTCAGCAAATATGACAGAAAATGAGTTGTATAAGTCTCACCTACTGCATCTTTAATGAGGAGACTAAGCATTTCAGACAACTGTGCGCCATCTTCCAATGGAGACACCCACATGAGCGCACATAGGATAAGCGCACACATGCTTGCTCATTCCCCAATACCCAAACCTCTAACAGACACAAACTCACACTTAGTCTAAAACAAACACTTCATTCTCATCCGATTTGTCTAAATCTAGTGTGCACCAAGTGTGTCTCCTGGTGGAGAGCAAATAAACAGCCTTGATAATCAGGAAACCCATCCCTACACTACAGCACACTCCCTAATTGGACTCAATTGTTTTGCTGCTAACTAGCTGCTAATTAGATCAGTGGATTCCTATCACCACCTCTCTCATTTCCTGTGTCATTATTTGCTAAGAACAAGTGTTTTACTGAAAACGTTGGAGTCTTCCTACGTGTAGTGGGAAGCACAGAGATGATTTGTTTTATTATAACAAATGTGGATGAAGTGTTAATTGAGCATATATAACAGACTGACCTGAGTGTGTGTGCATCTATTTTAGGCACATTTAAACTTTTATTAATCGTTTTGAGTGTTTGGCTTCTGAACACTGACACAGATGCAGGAGCCAAAGGCCAGGGCCCTCGTTAAGCTGCTGTCAGAGAGGGTTTGTAACGGCCCACTGGACCCCATCTGTAGCCTAACACAACATACTGTATGCACAAATAGATCAGTTCCTCTGTGTGTCAGTGCAAGCATACATTTATATATATATACATTGTGCTGCTATGTATGCTAGAGTGTGTGTGTGTGTGTGTGTGTGTGTGTGTGTGTGTGTGTGTGTGTGTGTGTGTGTGTGTGTGTGTGTCTGTGTGTGTGTGTGCGTGCAGGTGGGTGTCCACAAGTCTGTGTTGTAGGTGAATGGTGAAGGGCAGTGTCTCTGTGCTTTGGTTTTAGCCTTGGCTATGGATACAAGTCTTTTGGCTGCCATGTTTTCCTCTGATCTGCCTCTCCTCTTTCATCACGAAAACCACAGAGAGCAAGGCAGAGGTAGACGGAGAGGTTTAAAGGCTGGCAGCAACATCATGGCCTTGAGGTGTTATCTCTGCCCCTCACCGTGTTGGAGAGAGAGGGTGAAGGGGGGTGAGGAGAGAGAAATGGTCTGTGGGAGTGTTAGTGATTGCAGCGTGGCCCACTTCTCTTTTTTTCCCTGCATGGAGCAGGATGGTTAGCAGATGGTCTTGTTACCAGCAAAATGAAAATGAACGCAGTAAAATTTGCTTGTGTTAATTTCTCATCCCCCAGGTGAGACCTCAAGCACTCACAAGCACACTCATACATTTACACACATCACATATACACATGCGTGTGCACACACACACAAACACCAACATGCACGGCCTTGCCCTGCTGGCTTTAAACACACACCATCTGCATGCGGGGAAAGTGTGTCGGAGGAGTGTGAAGCGTGTGCTTGGCTCAAGGAATGTGTTTCTAATGTTCATAGCTATAGCTTATGTTGCTTTGGAATGTAAATCTTGTTACCAAATGCTTCATGTCATCAGTCATCAGTAACCCAGTTGTCCAAAGACAGGGTGTTTAAGGGCAGGCTGACAGAGCTGAAAGAGGGCTGAATTGGCAATTATAGGTAAGGAAGCAAGCAATGGAATCTGTGCTAACAGGGAGGAGGAGATGGCATGTTCATCCGCAGATGAAGACTAAATCCTTTCATTCTTTCCTCATCTTCCCTCCCTCTTTTGCCTGCTTGCTTAGCAGTGAGATGAAACCTTCTGCTTTGTAAAGTCTGGTTCTTCATGTTTGTGTGTTTCCAGGATTTGGACTAGTCCAAAGCTTATCCCTCTGAGTGTGTGTGTTCTGCAGGGATAGAAGCGCCTTAGCCTCCCTTATCGTCTTATAGAGCGCTTGCTATTGCTGTTTGAACCCCCAGTGGAAAAAAGTAATGGAAGGAGGGAGAGTGAGGAAAACATATCTATACATAGTTTGTACATTATACTAATCTCTACTTTTATTTGCAGTGATTCAGAGAGACCACACCTGTTTTCTCTGTCATAGCTGGCTTTGTCGCAGAAGGCCATGGGGATTAGTGTTACATCTCTTTGTAAAGCACAACAGGCAAATTATGTCATTATAGTTTTTTTGTACTGGAGACGTTTTTTATCATCCAAGGTAAGTCACAGGCAGGAAAAAGAGAGCTGGCAGATTTTGAAGATGGCCGCATTGCCCGGGAGCTAGATGCTCCACCATAGGCTTAAAGAAACATCTTTAGCTGTTTTTTCAAGCTCTTTAACCATCACCTGAAACTGCTGATAAACGCTGCGATAGAAA
Organism: Percina caprodes; assembly: GCA_013375575.1. Taxonomy (NCBI): domain Eukaryota; kingdom Metazoa; phylum Chordata; class Actinopteri; order Perciformes; family Percidae; genus Percina; species Percina caprodes. The sequence continues at coordinate 571,672 of JABXJD010000270.1, read as the reverse complement.
TAAACCCTTAAACCACATAAACAACATACTCAGTGGACGATTCATGCCACTCTCTTTGCTCTCTCCCCTCCTTTGTGAAAATGAAAACATTTTCATGAATGCATACACATTTACCTTGGAGCTCTTTGTGCTGCTAACGTTGCTACATACACAGGAGGATGTGGTGATGCTAAAACAGGTGGGAACTGATGGTACTGCAGTGCTCTTGACTAAATCCATATGGTATACTCATATGTATGTATAACATGCATATTTTCACACACTAGTGTGTCTGTACCAAGTACCAAGCCACTTTACCGCCCACGCAGCCCTTGAATGTCAATGAAATGAATTGTATGTGAGGATGCTCTTTGCAAACATAGCACACCAACACATATGTCCAGCTTGATCATTCAAAACACTCATGGCGGTCTCAATGTCCTACATGCACCAAATGCATGAAAAAGTGAACTATATGCACTCAACACACACAGAGATCTACCAGATCTCTTGTTGCTCTTTAACTAGCATGGTACGTTGCAGGTCTCGGCAGAGTCCTTGATGTGTGCAGAAGAGTGATGAAGAGCTTAATGCAGTCTGTCTGTGTCCCAGACGTGACCACCGCATTAATATAGCACTAATACGATGCTCCGTCTGCTGAATGCTAATCATGCCACACTCTTTCTAATGCTCCCTTTCTCTCATAAAGTCTTCTGTTGTGAGACTAGTGAGACAGAGAGGTGAGAGAAGCAAGACTTCTAAAGGTTGACTGGATTTAACCTGTTAATTGTCATAGCACTGCTAACAGTAGATGGAAATCTCACGCGTTAACAGGTAGCCAGGTCATTTCTGTATACCTAAAGAAATCATTTACATTCTCTTTTTTGACAGAGAGCAACCTCAGTATTTTCTAGCAATGTACACTTGCTTTTGCTCTTCACTATCAACAAGCAATATCTACATTAGAAACACATAGAGTAAAACACAAAGCAGGCCACACTTTAAGTTCTGGTATACGTCATTGCATACGTATTCCACATGCCTGAACATTTAAAAGAATTGCGTCTCAGCTGCGATGGGAGCCCCTACAAAAGTCCAGAACACCTCAAATGAAAAGCATAAAAACACTTGTTGTGAGGCCTTAACATTTGGTCCATCCAAACAAAGCCCTCCTATCCCTCACTCTGCCGCACACAACCACATCTCAGGCTGGTTGAATAAACAAGACCACTTCAAAGCAGCTCAGGGCCTGTGCCAACAGGCCTGAGAGGAGGAGAGGGAGGGAGGGACTGCAATACTGGAATGAATCAGGAGGGAGGGGGGTGGAGAGATGTGTGAGCGTGACTGCTATTAATGGCCTAATAATGTATTTGGCTGTTTTGGCAGTTATGAAAAGGGTGAAGTAGGGCAGAGGGTAAAGGAAAAGGGGTGGACAGTGTGTCACGGCTAGTTAAAAGCAAGCTGGGAGAAAAGAGAAAGGCCTTGTTTGTTGGGTTAAATGCTGTAAATAACATCAGAGAGTGCAGCTAAATGGAAATCAATGCAATTACCCTATTAGCATGAGCTTGAACTCTGGCGGTAGCTACATCTCTCTCTCCCTCCCTCTTTCCCTCTCTCCATTTACTGTACATGTATCACACTATGCTGATGTTATACATTTACAAACCAGAGAAACAGTACTTTTAAACATATCAATATGTCTATGTTAGAAATGTTCGAACCCATCAAGTGGGCACTTTAGGTGGTCCCTGTTAACTCCAATGCGAGCGTAATGATTTTGTTTAGATTTGCATAACCCCCTTAATCGCCCCTATTTTAATACCTTACAATTGCGGGGGGAGATTATGCTGTTAAGTGGTAAGTCATAATTAGATAAATAATTGGTTTGGCTATCATCGTTCCTGTGCCATCTGTTTGAGGGTATGTGTGTGTGGGGAGGAGAGGGGGGGTTGAAAGGGCATTGATAATGGAAAAGATCCAGGTTTTTTATGCGTTATATTTTCATTTCAAAACGTAATACATAAGTCATAAGAAAATTGTCCTTCCAGTTTTACAAAACACTGCCACTCTTCTTCGTCATTCCAGTGGGTCCCTCTCATATACTGTGTAAAACTCAATACTAGGTTTAACTCCTGAAACATTAACAAATGATATCAGAGCCTACTTTCAAACCCAGTGACACATCAAAGTCCTTGTTTACAATAAGGTATATTTAATTGCTTTGTTGTTTGCTGTCAAACTGTTTTATTGTAACTTATAGTGCCAGTGATTGCTGTAATGGGTGTTAGAATGTGTTTGCACAAATTTACAGGTGCTTATGGGTGTTTGTATATATACTATTTGCTGTGTGCCTACTACATATCACAGGTTTATTTTGTCCTCTGTCCTTTACAGAAACATATAATAAATATAGGTATTCTACCTCTCTCTGGTGCTGTATTAGGGGAACAGGCGGTAGGGCTTCATCTCTACAATCAGAGTAAGAGGGAACAATTTGATCTAATTAGCAGCTCAGATATTCTCCATAAAGATTTGATGGTTAGCTAATAGCTGCAGTTAGAACAGGTTAGAGGAAAGTACAGAATTAGAAACTGATGTACACTAAGTGCGGAAATATGTATAAAATATTTTGTATGGGTGGGTGGTGTAAAGAGTGTTAAGGGTGTCTCTGTACTCTGAACATTCACAATGACAGCTAACAATTAGCTGCTGCCAGTGTGGCTAATAGAGGAGTGTACATTGTTAATTATGTCACAGCAGAAAGGTGGGAAGGTGGAATTCATTGGAATAATGGGAGGAATGATATAATAGCAGGCTTTTAAATTCCTTGGCCTTTTGTACGTGTAATGAAGGGTGTCTGTGGATGTGTGTGTCCACTCAGACACTGGGGCTTGTCAAACATTCATAAAGATAAAACAACCCCCCGCCCTACACACACACACACACACACACACTCACACACACACGGTAACACTGAGAGGCGTGAGAGACGGAGGGTATGTCTAAGTAGTGCGCTCGTGCCTGGTTTTCCAGATCAATGATGTGTGGCTGGGTGATCGATGTGAGGGCTTAGCGGAGTGGAGAGAGCTAATGGGCAGGTCAGTGGCTCAGACACATCCTGGCTCCCCCTGCCTATTACCACTACGTCTGTTAATAGCCTCACCACACTCCACACTCCCCTGATGCTCACACACACACACACACACACAACACACACACACACACACGCACAGACACTTGGATAGTAGGAGGATTGCAAAGAAGGAGCACAGCCAGGAATGCTCAATACAAAGACCTCCTCCATACTTCCTGTTTTAACCCATGTCTCTTCCACACATCTCTTTTTTTCCTCCACATTAGTTTCTTGTTCTGTTTTGTGGCCTTTAACTTGTTTTTACAGCAAGGCTTTGGAGCTACACCATATGGTGGTACATATGCATGTATGTAAATATGGGGAGGGGCAGATAAGCAGCATATTTAGAGCCATGTAAAGTAAATATGAAAGAGATTATACTCCGCAACCCTTATTTAATCTCCTCAAAATCTACTCTAGCACACACAGGCTTGAAGACAGCTCATCCCCTGCATTTCTAATTGGCTGAAGGATACTTAAGTGTCTCATGATTGGTCCTGTGTGGCTGTCAGTTAGAAGATGTCTGGTGGTGTTTGCCTTGATGGCTGAGGTCTGGGGTAAAGGGTCAGGCAAGCAAAAAAACTGATTAGTCTTTAACACTGATTGGACTGTATAAGTACTTTTGCAGTTTAAGTTGGTGGGGCTTTGGATATCAATATTATATTTTTCTATTATATATAGAATATAAATATATATACTGAATATATATGTATATATATATACAGTATATATGTTTTTGTTTTTTTATTTTTTTACAGAATATATTACAGTATACTTTTTTTGGTAATGCTATTTGAAATTTTAAAGTGGTGGTACACTTAATTTAAGACCAGATTTGTTGCAGGGACATTGTATGTCTAATACACTGGTAAATAAGAATATTTCTTGTTGTTACCACCTCTTGGTATAGCTTTACAAATAAAGTTATCTTGATTAATTTAAACTTTGTTTTTGATTCCTTTAGATTTTGTTTTTGTTTCCTTTAATTGACAATGGCTTGTGGTTATAGAATGACCAAAGCTTAAATCTTAGTTTATTTTCTAGATCACATTCAGAGCTAAAACAACTTGCTATTTGTTTATAGACAAAACAAATAATCAAGAAAATAAATCTCTGATTGATTAAAAATAAAAAATAATCATTAGCTTCAGCTCTATGCTTTCTTTCTGCTGGTATTATATTATTCCTATGTGTATGACAGCAGTGCACAGCTGTGTGGCAACACCATGATGACGGCAGGTCAGTTAGAAAGGTAAAAAACATTGCAGGGCCTCACTCTTCTTTGTTATTTCTCCCTTTACTCACTCAGTCTTTCCATCCATCTCTCGCTCTCTCTCTCTCTCTCTCTCTCTCTTTCTCACTTAACCTGTCACTTTGCATAGCCCCTCTTATGTCTTCTGTGTAGCATCTGATCTGCATGTTAATTACCTATCGCCTAATTTAATATCTGCCTGGGAAGAATGTGGAACACACTCCAGAAGTAATGCACATGCCCTGCAGTTCTCATTCACATAAGCATATGCACATATGCCTGTACGTGCACAGACATACACAAAGCCTATTGGTTTTCTTCTGCAGTTTTGTGCTTGTTTAGATCGCTGGTTTGCTGAGGTGTTGTGTGGGTGATAAAGGTAGGAGGCAAAGCCTAGGATAGTCTGGATAGTAGGCTCAGAGTAAAAAGGGGGGCCCAGGCAGGATGTCCAAAAGGGGGCTGAAGTATTTTCTAACACATCCCTTCCAAGTGTGTCTCCCCATGGTGAGGGCTAAAAGCGCTGCCACTTGTCGTTCACATAATGGAGGCAAGGCAGGAGGTGGTGGTGGGGGGGAGTTTCTGCCATTTGTCTTTGAGAGGAGCAAGGGAGTTCAAAAAGGAGGTGAATGAGCCATTCTTTTTTGATGCCGTGGGGGAGGAAAGCGTGCATGCTTTCACAGGGCTGAGCAATCCATCCACCAGACGTTCCTTTAACCCGTCAATGTGCATACTGCCGTGCACAAGATGTATATGCTGACACACACGCACGCACACACACACACACACACACACACACACACACACACACACACACACACACACACACACACAGCATTTCACTAGGTAGAGCTGGAGTGAGTTGTGAGTTTACAAGGTGTGTGATTCCATCCCAGCTCTAATAATTAGAACCATTTTTATTACAATCTCTACACACACACACACACACACACACATTCGCTCTTTTTCTCAGCCATGCTAAACGGCTGTGTCTCTAGTGGCTGATAGATTGTAATGAATGTAACAGCAGTCAGATCCTTCAAAAGCCTCTCAAAAGCTTAAGCCCCTTTATTAAATTAAGCTAACGATGCCTAAGGCCAGGTCTGCTGCTGAGAGAGAGAGAGAGAGAGAGAGAGAGAGAGAGAGAGAGAGGGAGAGGGATGGAGAGAGATGGTGCATAGCAAGGTGAAGGCGGCAAAGATAAGGAGGGGGGGAGGAGGCAATGTTAGGAATAAGGATGTAAAATGACAAGTAGTCAAATCAATTGGGGATGTTGAATTTTTTTTAGCATATTTACCTGTACTTTCCATAATAGTGAGCTTGTGTGTGTCTCTAGGGCAGCCCTTGAAAAAATGTTAGGTGACTAATAGTCACAACATTTCTTTAACAAAGTCATTAGTTGATTTAATTGAAAAGAATAATGTTTTTTCCAGTATTCTGTTCCTCTGACGAATGCAGTCATGGTGAAGGGTCAAAACATAGTGTGAATATTATTGTGATGCTGGAGATGTGATTTTCTTATAATGACTTATCCGTAATAGCAATGACTAATCACCAGAATTGACTAAATATTAATAACTCATTGGTAATCAGGGATAAAAAGACTAGAAAATGACTAATTAACTAAAAATGTAGTAATCAACTAAGACAACTTAATACCTTAATGACTGATTATTTGACTAATTGACCAGAAGGGGCTGCCTTGGTGTCTAGAGAGCTGTCCTGGGGGTAGCATGTGTACAGACAGCAGGCAGATCAAAGGCTGAGGTCTCGGTGTGGCATCGTTAGTCAGGATACCTTTCTACCTGCTCCCTCTCGCTCTCTCTTGCAGGTCAAGTAGAGGTGAGGGATACACTATCACTTGGATGAAAGACAAGGCATGCTGGCATTATCACAAACTGCCCAAATGCATCTTCACACACACACACACACACACACACACACACACACACACACACACTCACTAACTCACTCACATACAGGAACGAAGATCATTCCTCTTAAAGGGTAGTGTTTCTTTTCAATGTGTGCTGTGCCTGTTGTGAGCATGGAGAAGTAGGCTGTGGCAGCAGACACGTATTTCATAATTAGACTTGGATTTGATCCAAGGCCTTAAAGCAATTAGCAATTTAGAACACAATCTGAAAAGTGCCTCATCCCACTTCCTCCCCAGCCATCACCTGCTTAATCCTCAGTTTCATCCTTGGCTTTGGGAGCACACCCTGCTTACAAGTGTGGCTTTGATTTTACAGCCTGTACAGTCACTGGTATCTAATCCACAGTAAAACCATTAATAAGCCAGGCAGGGGTAGAGGTTGTTGGTAGGTGGCTGTCCCCTTGTGGACACTTGGTGGAATTACTCTCTCCTTTTTATTAACCTACTGTATACTGTAAGGTCATGCAATGTTAGTAACAAGCGAAACAAAGGTGTCTTATCCATCCAGATTTAAGATATTTATATGTATGGATCACTTATATGATCATATAATAGCTTCACATCACATGCTTTTGCATATACTAATATCATAACTAGTATAATGTTTGGCTGTATTATTGGATAAATACAATTATGTACAGCAAGCTTAGTGTGAACACACAATTGAACACAAAGACATCAATGACTTTAAAATAAATTCTGTAGTGTTTCTTTATGTAGTTACTGTAGGAATTTTTGCTATAGTATGATTTGTATTTTGTGTGGTAGCATCACAAATCTGCAGAAAATGTCTTCATTAATCAATTAATTCATTAATCACTGTTTGATCATTGCAGTTCAAGTCAGCTTTTTATTAGCATTGTATGAGAAAGATAATATAGGCTATTAAAACATAATAAACAAACACCAATACTTAGGCAACGGTGTCTGTCAAAACATAAATACAACATGATTGTTCTTTCAGAATATTGGATGATTAAAAAATTAATGGCTGTATATTTGGTCTCCTTTTATTTGCCATATTGAACTTGTGGATATTAGTTAGTCACAGATGTGTGGTTATTTTTACTAACAGGAAGTGACTCTTTCTCTCCTGGTTGGTGATGAACGGTACATTCTTTATCCAATTGGGAGGGGGGGGACGACAATGCGGGGTCAGCGCTGTGGACTGGAGGCGTGACGGGGGGGGGGGAGCAGGTGCTTCTAACCCCCGCCCCCCTCAGGCTTGTCTGTCTGACTGTCTGTCCGGCCCCCGCCGGAGAGGAAGCCCCTCCTCCTGGCTCCCAGCAGCCGGCCGCTTCTCTCCTCCTCTCCCCGGCGTTCTGCTTTGCTCCGTCCCTGTGGTTCTCGCTAGGCGTCGGAGCTTCCTGCGTGACAACAAAAGTGCAGACTCTCTGTTCTCGACGGAGGGATGGATCCGCACTTTCACCGCTAACGGAGGGAGACATTTACCAATTTATTAACACTGGATTAGCCCATACTTGTTTGCGGTGAGTAATACTGTGTAAATCTGTAGTTATGTTTTCAAACCCGGAGGTTGTATGTGTAAACGAGCGAGCATACAACGACGGTTTTGTTAAGGAAGTCATTACGATATCGAGGAAACGGGTGCGAGTTTTTCTCTTTTTTCGAAGGTCGGTGCCTAGCCCTTGTGTATGCCTACGCGGGTGTGTGTGTGTGTGTGTGTGTGTGTGTGTGTGTGTGTGTGTGTGTGTGTGTGTGTGTGTGTGTGTGTGTGTGTGTGTGTGTGATTAAGAGAAAAGAAAGACAAGAAAGAGCCACTCCGGTGCGTTCCGATGGCGATTTAAACTGTTTTTTTCTTCATATGCCGTCTTGGGTTTCAGACAATCGTGTTTTAAAATGCAGATTATCCTAAATGACTGAAAGGAACAGTGGGCGACCGCCACCCCTTCAAATTAACTTCTTGTAATATTGTTACCCGATGCAATGTTGTGATAATTATGTAAAGCACAGCCCAGAGGGTTTCTGCGTAACGTTAAGCTCACTGCAGGCCCTTTATGTAAAATTGTATTATTGGCTTTACTGGTAACTGGTAATTCGTAGTCTCCAGCCATGCTGGCTCCTTTAAAATTATTGGAAAGCGTCTGGTCAGGGCTGCTTCTTCAGAGCAGTAAAAGCCTTTCTTTGAAAGGGGCATTTTCTCTGTGTGACTGGGACTGCGATAGTGACACATGTTGACCATTTGGTGCTCTCGTGTGTGTGTGTGTGTGTGTGTGTGTGTGTGAGGGGGAGGTGGGCAGGTGGACCGTGTTGAATCACTTCCCACGCGCTCCTTCACTTCTCTTGAACTGCAGGCGCGTACAACAGCTGCTTCTGTAGGGAACACACACACGCACCACTCATCACGCTCATCACACACACCTCTCGGGTTTAAAACACGGTCCACAAACATAGCCGTGGAGCAACAGGCTTTACTGAGCACACTGTGCTGTGGGTTGAGTTTATCTGCAGCCAGAAGGAGCCTTGTTGTGTGTTTTAGCTGCTGCTGATAAGGTTTGCCATAACTGCAAGAGCAGGGAATTAGAGCCTCCTGGTTTTTATAGTGAGACTGTCCTACTGATATCTTTTACAACTACTGGTGCTGGAAATAGGTTATTACTTGGGCATCTGCCTGCCATGTAACATACCTGTGTGCTGTCATTGTTTGCATATTGTGGTATATCTATTATTATCTTACTGGTACTTATATGGATTACAGTCTGGTTTTCTAAGACCCAGAAATGGCTTACAGCAGGGCGATGTTACGAAAATTACAGTATGGGGAAATACAAATGAATGAGCGGACACATTTATTTTCATCAATTGACAATGGAAGACAGTAGATACATAGATCTAGTAAGATATTATTGTTCTATTTCACTTGCAACTGAAATGTGGAGTTTAACTTTCACCTACTCCATTATTACTCACATTCCAAAAGAAACTAAAAACATTTTACATATTTTATGTGGACATTAACTTTTGATCATTATTTATTTCTATATAATAGACAATAATGAGCTCACCAAGGAGGCTATGTAGCCAAGTGTCTATTTGTAAGGTGCCAGGTGTTCAAACAGAAATTTAAATAAATAAAATGTCCAGTGTAGTTTTGTTGTGGATTCAGACATTTGAGCATTTTTGGTGTTTTTCTCATAAATATGGACTTAATGAATGAATGGGTATCAATCACTATGTGTATTTTGCTGAAGATCTTGATCCAGATTAAGCCATAGTGGATGTATGTGCTCTCAAGGGGCTTTCAGTGATTTATCTTTTCTGAAGTTGAACTATCACCTTTACCACTGATGGCAGCCAAGTGTCACCACTGCACTATTACCATTTACATACATGAAACCTCCCATACTGAATGAACACATACACTTAACCTAGCATTTGAGTTGTGACTGCTGTCACAGGATAATCTCTGCTCACCGCCTTTCAGCTTTATGCATCTTCTTAACCAACAATATTATACTAATGTAAACTTTTTTAAATATATATTCAGAAAACAGTAAGATAATAGAATAGTTGTTGCCATGTCTTAGTGTTTTTTTTTAATTTATTTTTTTAAACGTGTTATTGTAACCACATAACTCTGAGTCTGTGGAGCAGAACAGTGAGCATGCCAGGGAGCTGCAAGATAAGGATCAGTTACTGCTACAAGATGTGGGAGCTACAAGTTTGATAATAATAATGTATACTTTATTTATTAATAATGTATACTTAAATCCCACAAACTTAATCCCACAAGGGGAAACTACAGTTTACATTCTGTTGTTATTACACACATTACACACAGGCCTGAATTACACACACACATGCTCAGTACCTATACATGCACTAATGGAGAGATGTCAGAGTGAGGGGGCTGCCCATGGAAAGGTGCCTCGAGCATTTGGGGGTTCGGTGCCTTGCTCATGAACACCTTGGCAGTGCCCAGGAGGTGAACTGGCACCTCTCCAGCTACCAGTCCACCACCATACTTTTTGGTCCATATGGGGACTTGAACCAGCGTTGCCCAACCCAACTCCCTACTGAGCTACTGCCACCCCAGAGCTGTAACAGTTCCCAATTTTGCCGAACAATTAATTGTCTGAAATGACTGAAACTGAAATTATTGCTATTAACAATACAATTGTCTCTTTCAGTCAAATAAAGTATTTATTTATATAATACTTTTTAACAAATTAAAGTTTTGAATTAATTCCATGATACATTTATTGGTTATATGTCACTGTTTTGTGACCCAGAAAATGTATTAACACAAATACACAGCCTATGAAGTAAACCACGCCTCTTTATTATCATAAAACTTTTTTCTAACTGTATCCCCCCTTGTCATTTTTGTTGCTATAAACGTGTTTAGGGTCAAGTGCCAACAACTACCAGTTAAAATAATAATAAAAACATATAGTCTGACCAATAAGTACTTATATAATTACAATTTGGCATATCTAAACAAAATCAACACTTACTATTAACACTCATAGCCCTTAGGACCTTAGCTAAGGTGAGCAATTAATTGCGGTTAAACAAAGAAACTACTATGATCTAAAAACAAATAATTGACAATTATGTAATATTGTTACAGGCATAGCTACAAGTGAGTTTGACTCATGGCATAGATGTTAACTAACACTGGATGGAGATGATGGAGGCAGTGTGTTGGCCATTGTAAAGCATGTTGGGGTTGTCTGTCTGCTATGCTGTGCACATTGTCTTTTTGTAATCAGATTCCACAGTATACTGTATGGTAAGTTGTATCCTTATTGTCAACTATAAAACAACTTCTCTGTGCAGTTTAGGTTATTCCCTCACTTGGCAGACATCCACTTTTCCTGGGACAATTTAAGAGAACAAACAATAATAGTGAAATGTTCTCTAAAGTGATTTAACATATGCTGACATTTAAATTCATATTGAATTTTTTACCCTGCAAACATTTCCCAAGGCGTCAGAATCGTCTTGTTTTGAGTGTCATAGTAATAGCAAAAAAACATGCAACAAACACATTGTTCAGTGGTGGAAATCTCCAATCTGGATCTTCTTTTTCTGAAATGCAAAGTGTTCTTTGTCCGTCGACCAAATTTCATGAAAATAAACTATTTGTCAGCTCCTATTTACAGAGAGACAAACTTTGTTATGGCAACAATCACAACCTCCTTGATAGAAGCTGTGAGTTAGCTAACTTTCCGTTGATTTGTATGCCCTTGTCAACTATTTACATGTGTCTAATAATTCAGGACATGGTAAGAGTGTGATTACTTATGCAAATCTTACTCAGAGGAACAGAATTTCTTGCTTATGATTTGCTATTTAAAATGAGTTGAACCCTTACTGTGATGGTGTCTTCACTAGGTTGGCATGTTATCAGGTGTTGTCGTGCAGTTTGTCATGCTGCGGTAGCCTGCAGTGCTGTGAGTGTCTGGGGGGGCTAGACGGCAGCTGTGTTGAGCAGAGTGTTGGTGACAGTTTGTCTGTGGCAACAGCACCTGGCTCTGTTTAGAGAGTGATTAGGAGAGTCCCAAGCAGCTCCCCATACTGTTTACACAAGGAGCCTAGAGTTAAAGGTGACCCACTTTGCATTTCCTTATCAACAGCTCCCCCCCCTTGATGACTTTGAATAGCACAGACTGTAGAGAGGCCTTTGCATGGGGCTATGTAGTTCGCTATTAGAGAGAATGGGATGTGTTGACTGGGCGAGGCTTGGATTTGACTATCATTACAACAATGTCCTGAGGTTGTATGAAAATGTGGGTACACAGTATATGCTGCTCTCTTTGTTTGTCAGGGAAGGGCAGCTGTGTGTTCTTCCTGTGTGATGAAAGTGAAACCACTGTTGGATGTTTAGGAAATACAGGTTTTCCTTGGCCAACATGTCTCTATCTCTTCTAACACCTCTCTCTTCATCTGTCTGCTTCTCTCCTTCTCTCTGTTCATCTTTCTTCTTCTTGTCTTCTGAGCTAGAACTGCCTGTTACATTTTGTGGCAGTAGGCCCCGTTTGATGCCTTTTCCTTTTTAGATGGAGAGAAAAAGTGCAAGTGATTGTGTGTGTGTCTAATCTTCCCCTACTGGGTGTAAAAACAGGTAGTAAAGGTAAGCTGTAAATGTGACTACTGAAGACAGCTGAACAAACAGGTCATAAAGTATTTATCTGAATGGAAAACGAACAGATATATGGGTGGACATATGCTTGTACAGACAAACAGATTCAGAGGAAAAAGTTGTAAAGTATGTAGCCAGAGAGCCAAAAACTTCCTGTGCCTCATGACTTTTGTTCTTATGCTTACTGCTTTTGCTCCATATGTCACTGATAAAGCTGCTTATCACTTTGTGTCTGTGTGTTTACTTTTCCTGTGAGAGAGCAAGCCTAACATGCTCTGTAAGCTGGGCCTGTGTAGAGATGCATGTCCCTGTCACCCAGAATTGCCATTAATCAGTACGGCATTTTTATAACCCTTTGTGTGTGTGTGTGTGTGGAGGGGGCGCCTACATGTGATACATGCTTTCAAATATGTTAATGTCAAGGGTGTGGTGCTCATTTGTTTGGCACACACTCACACACCTAGTGACACACCACATGGATGTACCTTATGGCTAGACAATTAATTGTTCATGCAATGGATCTTGTTAAAGATCACGACCAAACAGTGGCCTGATCTCCAGTGATAGCTGGAAAGAATAATGCCGGTAATATAAACAAGGGATGGTTCCCAATAAAAGCTGCATTAAAGATGCTCTAAGCGATTTCACGCGTGTTTTAAGCTTCAACATTTTTTGTCACATACAGCAAACATCTCCTCACTGTCCGCGAGCTGCCTGTCCCCTGAACACACTGTAAAAAACGCAGTCTCTGTAGGCAGCCCAGGCTCCACAAACACCAACAAAAACAAATTGTGTCCACCTGGACCACCAAACATAATAAGCAGTCTTCCAGCGTTCCAACCAATAACCAACAAGATGGATTTGGAGGTGAGGGTTGGGGGGGGGTTAGTGCACAGAAGGGAGGGAGAGGGGACGGGATGGGGAGGAGGGAGGGGCAAGCTAGCCTCGTTTTGTTTGAAAACACTTTGAACGTCAACAAAAAGTAATGTCACCCAACATCGCTTAGAGCCACCTTTAACAAGTGTACAGGTATTGCTGCAAGACCCATTCCCTGGACCGCATTGGACACGTGCTGCTTTTATATCCAGTGTGATTTAATTTGGAGCACACAGCACAGTGTTCAGTGGAGTTAATTACAAGCAACCTTTTTCAAAATGTTAACTGTTTTGCATTCTCAGTCTTTAGCTTGAATGAAATTGTCTGAGGGCAACTGAAAAAAGAAAACATTTTCATTCACACACAAAAAAGTCAGCCTTGCTACAGTCACCAGACCAAACTATGTTTGAGATATCTTTAGAATATGTGTGTGCATGTTTGAGTAGCTGATGTTTGCTGCTGTTGTTTTCATGCACCAGGGACTGATAAGCTTTAGCCAAACAAACACAACACAGGCTACATGAGAGCATTAGATAAGCGAATCATACACACTCAATACTGAACATACTTGACTATTGCCCTCACCAAATGGGGCCTCTTTCATTCAGCATTTATTGGTGTGTGTCCTCTGCATGTGTCATACTGTGTGTGTGTGTCTGTGGGTGTATCTGTCTTGTCTTTATGCTTTCTCCAGTCACACTCTCACAGTATAACCCAGCATTGTGCTAAAGGCTACTCTTCAACAAAGGCCTTTTCTTTTGCTATCATCATCCTCATCATCATCTCTTTCCCCCTATCTGTGTCTGTTTCTATCTCTCTTTAACATCTCTGTTTGTCTCTCTCCATCTCTCTCTCTCTCTTGGTCCAATATATCTGCTGACTGTCATATTGTGTGCCTGTTTGTTAGCATGCCTCCTTGTGTATGAGGGCAAGGTCAGAAATGTGCCTGAAGAAGTGAAGGGGGGCTTTGTGGCCATGTGTTTTAATCAGATTATGGACAGAGCTGCATGCCTGTGTTGGTGTAGGCCACAGTTTCCGTGTCAAACGTGCTTTAACACAGAAGATCTAGTTGCCAGTTTACCTTGTTTTAGTTGGCTGGTATTTGCATTACTAAAGGGAATCCATTTTCGGGCACTGTTCTTTTTTTATTTTTTTTTTATTTCTGTTTATACCTCATTTATTCATCTTTCATATGTGTCGTTTCTTATCTTGGTTTCACATCAACCTTACGTGCTTCCCCTTTGAAATGACGCAACATTTAAATAGATCAAATAAATACTCCGGAAGGAAATATTCCACATAAAAGCTATTGCATGGCTTTCAAGTAGCATTAAATAAACAATATTCTGCATGCATACATTTTGGAAATTGACTCTCAAGCTGCTCATAAACTACTCACTTTTACTTTCACTTTTATTATCAATAAATCTGCATGATTATGTTTTCGTTTAATTGTTTGGTCTATGCCAGACAATAGAGAAAAAAGGCCAATCACAACTTCATAGCACTCATGGTGATATCTTCAGATGTCTCGTTTTGTCTGACCCAAAGTCCAAAATCAGAGGTATTCAGTTTACTCTGATATATGCTAGAAGCAGCAAATCCTCCTATTTCTGAAGTAAGAACCTTAGGAATTTGTGCACTTTTTTATTATTCCTGCTTGATTAATGACAAATTATTCATGAAATATAAAAATAGTTCTCAATTATCCTTCTGTTGGTCAGTTAGCCGACTAATCGTTTCCGGTCAACCTTAATCCAAGGTTATGGTAAACATATAATTGTGTAAATCTAATCTTTAAACAATATCTTGATTTCATAGATATGTCCTGTATAGACTGGGGAAGTCGTGAGGATTTGTGCTTTAGAAAGAACGGGTCATTCATTTATCACCACAGTGCACACTCATCCGGCCTGATTTTGATGGGTTGCCCACATTCCACTAGTCCAGCTAACAATCAAAAAGCTGATTGTAATCCTGTTCTAAAAATTAGATTTGCAGAAACACAAGAGCCATTAAGAATAATCTGGTTTGACCCTCAAAAATGTGGTAGACTAGTTAAATTTTTCAATGAGCTTCTATTCTACAAATTAGTGGTCAAATACTTGAAAGAATAAAGGACACCACGGGTCTCAGCTCTGTGGCCAATAAAGACCTTGTCGTAGTGGCTATTCACTGAGATGTGTGGCCATGACAACGGCAGGTTGTCTTCCTCGTCTGCGGAAAGAGACATACACACATTCAAACACACAATGTACAAGGAAGAACACACACACCAATTATACTCTGCAATGTGCGTGTGTGTGTGTGCGTGCGCGCGGTGGAGCCACTTGGGAGTCAGGGCCCATGCAGAGCACTTGGAGTGCTAATTGGGCAACCACAACCCAGCAGAGTACATCACATAGAGATAGAGAAAATAGAGGGGAGAGAGAGATTGAACAGAGGATAAAGTGAGGAGTGCATGTAGGGGAGGTGGCAAAATCGTGCTCATCTCCTGAGGAGGCTTGTGGAGGGAGGAAGAGAAGGAGAGAGAAAGTTGTAAGATGATGATAACTGGAACATGTTACATGGGGTGATGTCCCCAGGCAGTATTGAACAATACAATTTGTCCATGTCCTGTGTGGGACTGTACAACATCACAGGTGCTGAAACCATGATAAGCGTCATGGTAGATCCTTCTTTGTACACATTTGCTATTATTTATGCTTAGAATATATGTGAGAGCTGCAACATCTGTCATATATTGCTTCCCTGCTGGGAAGAGCCTTTTCCTGTCTATGTAGCAGATGAGGTTTATTAAAAGAGAGTTGACAGGACCTGATGATGATGATGATGATGATGATCTCTACCTCCTCTCAGTCCAACAGCTGGGCTGGGGCTGAAGCTGGCCCTCTCATCAGGGGAGCGGCAGGGCTGTGTCCCCCTACAGAGGGTACAGCCATACAGACAGAGACAGACAGAGAAACAAACAGAAGGCGCGTGCGTGTGTGTGCGTGCGTGCATGTGTGTGTGTGTGTGTGTGTGCGTGTGTTCTAGCGTGCGCATTTTTTTGTGTTCACACTCTCTAAGCAGCGTTGTGAAGCGTAACCAGACGGTTCTGTCATACGCCCACACTGGTGTCTCAGAGAACACAGCTACACACTCCCTAGATGACATGCGTGCATACACACACACACACAACCCCAGCAACCCCTAGCACAGCCGCTATGTAATTAACAGACAGAGGAAATGGCGCTGTTGGGGTGGGTGAGTCAGATGCAGGGAGGAGGAGAAGAGAGAAAATCATCTCAGCTCGTGCCTACCCTGAAGACACAATCTGCTTCTCTGTGGCTGTGTATTGGAGAATTAAAGAAAGGAAGGTGAAGATAGGGAGATGTATGCTGGCTGGTCTTTTGAAATCTCTGTTTTTGTTGCAAGCTGGCTGTTTGTTTGTGTGTGTGTGTGGGGGTACAGAGCGTGTGGAGGAAAGGAAGAGAAGTAGGAGGTAAGGGATTAAAAGTCACACAAGGTAAAAGACAGGAAGACTGCTCTGTTTTCAAAAGTGTGTGTGAGTGTGAGTGTGTGTGAGTGTGTGTGTTGACGATGGTGAAAGCGAGCCAGGTCAGAGGAAGATGTAGTCTTTTCTCTGCTGTATAATGACAGCTCAGGCACAGGCAATACTTCAATTTCTTTCTTGATTGATCTCTTGCTCTCTCTCTCGTTTTCTCCCTTTCTCTCTCTCACCCCCTTGTTTCTCTGTCTTTATTTTCCCCTCTTTTCTTCTTTTCTCTTTCTCATTCACCAGTGGAATTGTCGCCTTTGATTCTGCTATGACGCTGTTCCAGGAATTCTCTGATATTATGATTTTCTCTGGTCTTTGGTGTGGAGTAAAAGGGCGTGCATGTGCAAACACACATTCACTCTCATACATACACATCCGTTCTACAGTGCCTTAGGGTAGATTGCTCTGACATCTCATCTCAGAAGTTAAATAAACCTGGAAGAGTGTGTGTGTGTGTGTGTGTGTGTGTGTGTGTGTGTGTGTGAGAGAGAGAAAGATCATGACATGCATCTATTTGTACAGTTAAGACCTGGTATTCATGTGTAAGAGCATTTACAGCTGCTACTGAGTTTGTGTTCCTGCTCTCTCATTTCACCTACATGAACTACATTTGATTCTTTTTTTTAAATGCCTGCTAGTCCAGCTTAAAAATCATCCTTTTGTTCTTTTTTTAAAGGCTGCTTACGGGTACAGACCAGTATTATTGACATTAACAGTAGATCACTTAAGGTGTTGAATTTGTCAGCCACAGAGTTATGTTTTCTGCTGTCATTCAGTCAGAACTAGATGTCATTTAAAGCTCACTTTAGGTTGTAGCACTCCCGTGATGTGGCTGTGGTAATGCTTATTATGCCCTATAACATCTTGTTTTGCTAGGTTGGTGTCATTCACATTGCTGCATCATTGGTATTTAGGCAATGAAATAGGCTAATTTGTTTTGTCTATCTATAAGTAGTCAGATGTTTCCTTAATGCTGAACCTCTTACTTACTAGGGTTGCACGATTATGGCCAAAATGATAATCAGGATTATTTTTATCAAAATTGAGATCACGATTATTTGTTGATTTGAACCAAAACAAATTTTATTGTCACATAGTCTATTTATAACTACTTTCACATCTATATTGTGCTACATTCCTCTAATGCTGAAGTTGTATATGGTATATACATACAGCTGCAACACATGTAAATGAAAATTGTCTGAAATAAATAGGATATATTAAAAAATGTATCTCTGAGAAAGCTCCTTCACTTGTTTTCAACAATAACTGATTAAAAGAGCTAGGGAGAGTGCGATGGACATACTCAAAGAGTGAAGGCTGGGTCAGCATAGTTGCACACGCCGTATACATATGAAATGTCTGTATTGTCACTGTGCTGCATTTTTATGAACTATGATATTGGGTCACACCTCGCCCAGGTCCAGCAGGCTACGTCTCACACGCTTTTACTCTACGAACTGAAGTTAGTTGCATTTAGTAACTTCTTCTGTGTTTTTCGCCGTGGCTGCCGCAACAGCAGAGTTACCAGCGGAAACACTGGAACAAATACAGGTTTGCCTCTCATGCTTAACAATATACAGCTGTATTAATAATAAATAAAACTGTGGACAAATGTCAGAAGTGTGGACCGGCGGCCGCTGTGTCTCTCTGTGTTGCTGGGGAGCCGTGTGTGAGTGAAAGGGGGCAAGTCAGTGCGGATTGTAAGAGGAGAGATCCAAACACAAGCACAGCTTTACAGAAGAAATGGGTCATGTAACGCAACATTAAACCATATCAATATGAACAACATTGCTTTGTTTGTGGAGAGGTAGCGGATGCGAGGACATTAGGTGCACCGGTGCGACCTAGGAAAAATGTTAGTTGCACTCTAGAGCCCTGCGAGCTAACAGACACTAACTAGCACCGACTAGCACTGGTCACTGCTGTTGTCTGAAAAACCTTGTGACCGATGTATGACTGACTGCTATTTGTTGTGGAATTTTCCTCACGTTAGTCTGTCCTCTGTGACTGTCTACATCTAGAAACTAAGCTGCACGGTGCAGGGAACAACTCTGACTGGCTCATGATCAGACAGTGGTTTACGGAGCGGTAGATTGGCTTTGCAACAAAAAAAAGGAGCGTTCTATGAACGGAATGACGCATTTAAAATATTGCTTGATTACGCAAATTTGATCGTGGGAAGCCAAAATTGTGATTGTGATTAAAATTCGATTCATTGTGCAGCCCTATTACATACCCTCATCCCATCCTTTTCATCCCCCTGTCAGCACATCTTTAGCCAGCTAGCAAGTCAGTCAACCATTCATGAGGACATGTACTCATCAACCCGACTCTAAATCCCTTCTGTATTGGTGACTGACTTACTCTAGGTCATTTTGTCAGGGTGGATGTTTGAGCAACTGTGATCAGAGTTAATGATCTGAGCCATAAGGGGGTTTCCTCTTATCTAGGACCACATTGTGAAAACTGTTGCTTATCTCAACAATGCATTGGAGGCTTGCTGGCCTGCAGCTCTTCACCTAACCAGTACACAAAAGCCACATCTTGTAAACAATTCCTCCCTGCAGTATTTACAACTGGGCTCCTGACAATTAAAAGCAATAAACATGTCCAAAGCCCACTGTGTAAGCTAATTTCAGTTGTCAGTTGTTTGCTAATCTTAACAACAAATTTGGCTAAACGTCAATAAAAAGCCTTCCAGTAGGTTGCTGGTAGAAACAGTTTAATGTAAAGCAGCCGTAAATGTTTGTTTTGTATTAGCAAGCAGCTCTGATACTACAGCAAAGAAGATATTATCAGAAAACACCAAGGGCGCTATTGGTTAGAGTAAAGAAAGACGAGGAATGTAGGAGTGGAATAAAACACCAAACCACAGAGGCAATGTTTTACCAGAGCTACATAAGTATTCAAAGCTGAGCACAGCAAGACTTTTAGAGTTGTTGAGCCAACCAGTTTATTATGTTGACATATTTATTGGTCATTTGAGGGAAGACACTGACCGGTCTGGCTCTGTTTCTAAGCAGCAACACAATATTGTGGCATAGCTGAAGTGTGCTACAGTGTACCAAGCCACTGGAAAAGAAGCATCTACTGCCCCCATAAAGTAAAACACAGATACACAGTACAGTTCCAGTCCATGCTGTCTTGGACTTGGCCAAGCCAGGTTGGTGGCTGCATCAGATACATGAGCCAGCGTCACTGCCCTGCTAGTTTTAACGAGCTGATAGGCAAATCCCTTCCTGGTTAAAGATAAACCACACGCTAGAGCTGCCACTGCATTATCTCCCCGCTGGTCGGGGAATACAGGAGCCAAGAGGATTTTTGTGTGTGTGTGTGTGTGTGTGTGTGTGTGTGTGTGTGTGTGTGCGTGTGTGTGTGCGTGTGTGCGTGCGCGCCATGGGAGTTAGTGATCAGCTTAACTCCCAGCAGGGTGTTAAAACTGTGTGTTTACTGTATGCCATTTAGCAGTCAATCTGCTCTGTGTGTATGGGCAGAATCATGTTTGTGTGTAATCTACCATACATTCCTTTTCTTTCAGGGTTTTGTTTTCACTTTGGGCATAACAGCATTCAAAGGGTTAATTGCATCTGGAAGCTTGGTGTGTAACAGACTCCTTTTGACCCTTGGGTTATCAGCAAACTTGTTTAAAGTTTTTGCTACAGTCCCAACATATTACATTTCTTCATATTTCCTAAGACCTTTGAATTAAGGTTCTAAAACTTGCAAAGGGAGATCGCCTTTGTCCTTTTCAACCTTAGTCCACAGCAATATAATTTAAAATCAATTTTCCTTTTGTATATCACTGGATTAAAGGACTGTGACACATGCTGTTTTAGCTACAGAGGACTCTATCTGATTAACTAGGAGACACTGCCATCTGCTGGATGTCTGAAGAATGTAGAGCCAGAGACTGTGGACAGAACAAGAGTGTTGTAACCTAGTGATGTTAAGAGGTAGCGGCAGGCGTACTTATGGAAATTCACAAAACATAACTCATCCTGGGTTTTAGATCATGCAATTCATCATTACTTGCTCTTAAAAGAGAGCCTTGATTTTATTGGCTTATGTTTTAGTAGGAAAAAGTAGAAACACAGTAGAGAGAGGTCTCTCCGTTTTTTTTTAATCTTATCTGCCTTGGAAGTAGTAAGTGCTATGGTTGAACTGGTAAGCTCTGAGCTTTCAGCTGAAGAGTTACGTAGATTTCCCTTAAAGCTGCTCTTCTCTTCTTTTATGTTTTGGCCATTCTTGTCTTGATTCGACAGATGAGTGGAGAGTTGCAGTAAGGGTAGAGAGATGGAGGATAACATGCAACAAAGTTGGTCAATCCCCAGGCCACCAGGATGCCCCATGAGCTACACTCTGAGTACCAGCAGAGTAAAAGTGAACAAGCATAATTTTTGAGATAGCAAAGTAAGAACCTGCAACCCCCTCAGTCCCTACCCTGCTATGATATGGTCTGCTGCTGTGGTTGCTTCATACAAGCTTCTTCAGACAGACAACATCAACGCAGACAGCACAGTGACACTCTTTTTTCCAAAACAGTGATCCTCGCGATGCGCGGCAGGGAAGGTGTGAAAGAGTGAGAAAAAGACAGAGGAGAGTGTGGAGGTCCTGTGTTTTCTCAGGGGAGTCCTGCGGAACAGAAAGGAGCTTTGTTGAGAGGTGGCCTTTGACACAATTCTGACCACCATGTAGCTGTACCCCACAGATAATCTCTCCCTGTCATCGCACTTGCTCCCTCGCTGTTCTGAAAAAACTAGCGAGTGACGGAAGGAGGAAATGACTAAAGAAACAACTCATTCACACCCCTGCAATGACAGCAGGACGGACAGAGGAGAAGTCAAACCCACACTTTTACCCTTTTCCTGAGCCCTCCACCCCCAAACAACTATTACGCAGTCTCCTTCACCTTGATAAGAACTCTGTGTGTGTGTGTGTGTGTGTGTGTGTGTAAAATGTTAGTTTGATTGCACTTTTTTTGGTATGACTTCCTTGTTTGTATGTAATGGTAATGGTTTATTTAGAGAGAATGGATTTCATTATCTTTTTGTTTTGGATTTGACGTTCTCATACTTTAATTTTACTTGATGAGCATTTTCAGTTGTGACAGAACAACTATGCTAGGCGAATTGAATTGAGGCAGATATTCTGAGCTTGACACAGGCCAGGACATGTCCTATTTCTTTCTCTTCTCTTTTCGCTTTCTTTTGTGTCTCAAAAATGGGAAGGGCGCCTCACATATTTAACTTACGCCCCTACATACACACTGCCTGTCGCTCCCCAGCAATGGGGTCAGATGCGATGACCGGCTGAGCACTCTTCCCTCCTCCTCCTCAGCTCCTCTCCTCTTCTCCTACTCTCCTTTACCCTCCCCCTCCTCCCACTCGCCTTGGCAGGGCATGCATGCCTGTGTCTGTTATCTACAAATGGCTGAGGAATTATAGGTTGAGAGGGAAGGAGGAGGAGGAGTGAGGGAGAGTGTGAGGAGGGAGGGCTAGAGGGTGGGAGGGAGGGAGGATGTAGTGGGTGGGTGGGTGCGTAAGGTCATGTGACATCGCAGCAGCTGCTAGACTAAGAATTTCTGTTTTCTCACTTAGAGAGAGAGAGAGAGAGAGAGAGAGAGAGAGAGAGAGAGCATGGAGGGGAGAGATAGGCAGCATGTGTGGTGAGTTGCTTTGTTAGATAAGCTCTAAACGGTTTTTGTGAGCAGCAGAACTAGAGACAGGAAGGCAGGCAGGGAGGAAGAGAGGGTTGACGGGTGAGAGGAGATAGATAGGCGGAGAGAGAGAGGAGCAGGAAGATGGCGTATGTCCGGTCGTTGGCTGCCGGTGTGTGCTGGGCTGGGCTCAACGTGAAGATGCAGCCATGGGGGATCCAGGCGGCTCCACTCCTTTGTGCAGTAAGGAGCTTCAGCCATGCTGTTAATCTATAAGGGGGTCATGAACCACTGCCAGACCTCCGGATATGCCTGTCTGTGTGTATTTGTGAAGCTGTGCTTGTCCGTCTCTTCTTTCACTGTTGCATGTGTGCCTGTTTGTACTGTGGTTTATGTGTGTGGTTGATACATGCTTTAAATACAGTGTACTCTTTTCTCCGTGCCATGTTAATTTTTGCAAAAAGTTCCCTGTGTATTTATTTGAATTTTACTTTGACTTTCTCAAAGGATGGAGGAGTGGTACTGTGTGTCTAGACAAAGCCACGTTACTGGACTAGGCAGTTGGTGTGGGTGTTTGCTTGACAGTAGTCATTGTTAAATCCCATTATTATTGTGTGCTGGGTTCATTGTGAGTGCACTGGATAACTGGGAGGTTATAGGCAGGACAACTCAAGAGGTGTTTGGAATTCTCTCTCATGCCTGACTTTCCGCTGTGTGTGTCTACTTAAACAACCCTCACATACACAGAAAGATGTGTCTCTGCTCTTTTCTCAGGAGGGAACATGATCTTTTTATAGCCCTCTCAGCCTCTGGGGTAAACCCGGATACAACTCCTACTTATCTAATTGTGCTATTGATATACTGTTAGTAAGCAGCTTTTATTTCAGTGAATATGTCTTTGTCTTACAAGTCATTAGCTGAAAGTTTACTCTGTGTGTGTGTGTGTGTGTGTGTGTGTGTGTGTGTGTGTGTGTGGGGTGTGTCTTTCATCACACAAGTTCTGGCATTTAGGGATTCTACTGACCGAGGGGCTGTCAACACGGTGTCACCTTTCATCTCACACACACACACACACACACACACACACACACACACACACACACACACACACACACACACACACAGAGAGAGAGGAAGGAAAGGGACATCTGTCTTAACCCTCCTCACCCTCTCTCCCCCTCGAACAACCACAAAGTTCTTATAAATGTGAGACTAGAAAGTGACATGACAAAAAAATAACCCTTTTCACTGTTGCTGTTGAGTTAAAACTGAATCTATTATGTAGCATTAACTTTTTTGGATTGAACTAAAAGTTTTCTTTGAGACTCTCAGTCTCAGAACCATTGACCCAAGAAATCCGATGATTTATTCAACACTCCTAAAATATCCAGCTGGTAGTATTTAAAACATCTCACTTTATTTCCTCTCACGTTGTTTTTAAGATTCTATAGAGAATGGTCTCAGTAGCACCTCCTTGGTAGCAATATTTGGATCAATTGCAATATGAATGGGACACTTTTTTTGTAAGTAATAGATGAGAGGGAGCCAATGAGTTGCTAATTTGTATCATTTTAACAGGGAAGGCACTGGATGTGTATGCACTGAATTTTTAACATCTATGGTACTATAATATATTGCCACTAAGAATTAAAGTCACTCTGGTAGTGTTGGAGTATGCTCAGTAGAGGTGTTGTGTAAACTCTGTGACCATGTACCTCTGGCAGACACTCAGACAGACTGGAGCTCTTTGAGCACGGGAAGGGTGACGTGCCCTGCTAGCCTCTCACCTCTGACCCTAAGCCATACAACCAAAGCCCCTCCGCCACAGCTGTCACAAACCTAGCAGCACACTCTGACCTGACTGTCTCTGTCAGGTCAAAATCTATGCACCTCACTTGGCTTTGGACATTTCTTGCAATATATGCGTTTGTATGTAGGCCTGAATGTATTTTTAAGTTCTCATGACTCAAGTATTTTTGTTGGTTATTGTTGAACATGCATTATTGGTTATAAATATTTTCTCATTTTCCCATTCTCCTCCCTTTTGAAATGTGTAGGCATGAGCCATGAGCCAAAGTCACCATCGTTAGGAATGATCTCCACGGCGACCCGTACCACGGCGACGGTCAGCCCCCTCACCCCGTCGCCTCTCAACGGCTCCATCGTAGCCAATGGAAGCCCTGCTACCCAGTCTGCTCACTCCGGATTCGCTGCAGCCCTCCGTAAACTGGCAAAACAGGCGGAAGAACCTCGAGGTAAAGCCACACTACAACAGGGATTTGACATTTATGACACTGTCAAGTTTGAGTCTGCTGGATGGCAGCATTTTGGCTGTATAAGTAACCAAAAAAATGGTAACAATCATTCTGTGCATTAATTGTCAAGGGGAAATTTTAGAGGCACAGTTGTATTCTCTGTTGTTGCTTTTCCTGTGTGTGCTCAGGTGGTGGTCGAATTCAGTGTTAAGCTTTATTTGAACTTGTTTTAAAATTAACATACAGATTATGGCTTGCAGTTTGGTTTTATATAGTCTCTTGGTATGTTTTAGCCTTAATGTTTGACTGCCAAATCTTTTGATGAAAATATTGTGTTATAATATCACAAACCATGATCCTAGTACCTTATTATATATCAAACCATAATAAGTGCTAAATGTATTGTTACATCCAGCCCCCAGACCCTCCCTTTCAAACCATATGGATTAGATGTTCTGTGCTTCCTCCTGAGCCTGCACGTGTGTTGTGGTGTATTTGGTCTTTGTGTGTGTTTTTGTAGGAGGGGGGGTCACATAATTGTGTGTGTGCACTGTGCCATGTTCCATTGCTGGTTAGTGTAGCTGAGTGCAGAACTGCTAATAGCAACGGGATGATATCCACACAGGATTGAATTAGTTGGTGTCCCCGGAGATACTGGGACAAAGAGGAGCCACTCTTGCTGACCCACTTAATGTGCTGTGTGTGAGTTCACGAACGCTTGGGTGTGCTTGTCAATGTGTGATGGTGTTATAATCCCCCTTTATACATTTGTCCTTGTCAGTGTCTACATCTCTCTCAAACACGCACACGCATGCACACACACAAAAAACATGCCATAGATCTCCCAACTGTCAGAGCTCTCTTCAGTGGTTGTATGAATATGCATCACTGAGCATCAGGTGGTTGAATTGATGGTTATTAACTAGTTCAACTTTATGTCAGAAATTCTGAACTGTCCCTTTAAGGCTGAATTATGCTTGATCAAAAAGGGGTGTGTGTGTGTGTGTGTGTGTGTGTGTGTGTGTGTGTGTGTGTGTGTGTGTGTGTGTGTGTGTGTGTGTGTGTGTGTGTGTGTGGCTCCATGCCTTGACTCCAGAGAAGCCTAGCTACCCCAGCTGTCCACCCTTGCTCTGGCTCTTAAATCAGATGGTCCCCTCCTTCCTGGCTGTCCCTGGACACCTTGCTCCCCAGTCCACTGCAACCTGGGACCTGGAACCCTGCAAATGATTTATGACAGAGAGAGAGCTCAGCCCCAACCTTTCCTCACCTCCGTCTCAATCCTTCTCCCCTTCATCTCTCTTCACTCCCTCAACCCTACATGCCAGCCCTATTACTTACCCACTCTGCCCCTCTGAAACAGAAAAATCCACTTCCAGAGTTCAGTCCTGTCTTTTATTTTACCATGGACTCACCTTTTTTTTTAATTGGAATGTGTCCTTCTTATCCTTGTTGCTCATCTCCTTTTGTGTCAGTTGCAGCTGGAGAACAACTGGATTGCCTTCACTTAGTCATGTTTATTTAATACCTCTGCTTTTTTATTTTTCATTGTGATGCGTGGTGAGAATACATGTGTGCTGTTCTATTTGAAATGTACAATCTAACAAGGCAGAGAGTTCCTGTCTGTGTCTTTTTTATACAAAAGGACATCAGATCCTGTCTGATTAAGCCTTATCACCTTTTTATTAAAAGCACAAAAAAGCCCCTTTGTTCTTTTAGGCCTGCTGACGATGCTGCCTGGCTGGTGCAGGCAGTGATGTGTGGGTGAGTCAGCCGTCAGGCAAAAGAAGCAACTCTACCCATGTTAGGAGCACCGGCTCCGGGGTGGGCAGAGCCATGTAGCCCCTGGAGCTTCTGTCTCTTCTCTGTCTGCACGGCTTGTGTTTATAGGAAACACCCCCACATATGAAAACAGTTGCCTTTGCAACTGTGTAAGCATCATTGTTTCTTAGCATGCTGCAGCCTGCTGTCCTTTGAATCAAGCTCTCTTTCTTTCTCTCTCAACCTCTGGTTCATGCTTTGAGGTGAGTAGTGCAGTATATATGAGGTGTCATGACTCAGTGTAGGCCCAGAGGAATTAGTTAGGTTTGACTAGTAGTATCACTGCCACCGACTGCTGAACTGATTTAATACCCTGAGCATGGCTGCTGTTTATACACACACCCATGTGCGCGCACGCACACACACACACACACACACACACACACACACACACACACACACACACACACACACACACACTTACATTGTCACTTGTCTGTGGTGAGTAAAATGAATAGCTATGTCTACTGAGTGCTGCGCTGAAGAGGGGAGTAAATGGATAATGAGTATCAGAGTAGAATAAAAAAGACACACTCATCTCATGTACACTCCCATTTACACACATGATAGCTCACACGTGTGTGTGCAAACATACAACACACACACACTTAAAACACATACACACCACTAGAATGTCATGACTGTGTTCATACCAACTGAGGTACACTGCCTGGAGAGAGAATAAAGAGATGGAGAATAAATGTGTACAAGATAGATGGACTGAATTGGCTGGAAAAACGACAACTTGGAAGTAATTAGTTGATTTGTGAAGACCTGTGGTATTTGTCAGATTGTGAGTATCTGTACATGTATGTGTCAATGTGTGGTATAAGTTTGTGGCCGGAGGCTCCCCTTTTTTTTGGGAGCCCAGAGCATGCTGGGATATAGGGGCAGTGTGTCTCTGACCTCTCCATCTGGAGCCTGCCTGAGGGTGTGTGTGTGTGTGTGTGTGTGTGTGTGTGTGTGTGTGTGTGTGTGTGTGTGTGTGTGTGTGTGTGTGTGTGTGTGTGTGTGTGTGTGTGTGTGTGTGTGTGTGTGTGTGTGTGTGTGTGTGTGTGTGTGTGTGTGAGAATCTCTCACTCAAATGTGTGTGTCTTGATGGCACACACAACAACCTTACACCTCAAATGACTCCGTTCAGTAGCAAAGGGGCATTTAAGTATAATATACAGTTTGTACAGTCAGCAGAAGGCATAGAGGATTGCTCCTCTTATTTCCATCCGCCATCTTGTACCGTCTTTCTTTCCCTCTCTGGCACAGCAACACACACAGTGTGCCTATCCCCTCCCCCACTCAGTGATGCAGATTACAGGCTTTGTGTTGTGTGTTCAGTGCATGGCCAAGACTGTAGTAGCAGGTGTGTGCGGTGTGTGTGTGTGTGTGTGTGTGTGTGTGTGTGTGTGTGTGTGTGTTAGAGTGCACATGTTGAGGCTTGTGCTGCTAGTGGGGTGGCATATGGATGCAGGGTTGGCTGGGCACTTCTATGCACACCAGGTGTGAAATGGACTGTTTAATTAAGTGCTGATGTTGTTGTAATGCATGCTGGGAGGTAGATGCGTGGAGGAGGTGCATGGGTGTGTTGGTGTGGTGGAGGAGAGCACCTTCTGCCTGGCAGGGTTGGCTATGCTTGGCTGTTTTGGCAGAGGGGAAGGTGGTGGTGGCGGCAGAAGATTGGTAGGGGCCATTTGGCAACACTAAAACATGTATGTGTAGTGTTGTCTTCCAATCAAGGCTTAGTGATCCAGTGGGATTCATTGCTTTAGCTGCTGGACCCCCTTGAATGAAACAGCCTGCTGAAGACCTGTGGTATCTGTTTGATTGGGTCAGTGGCTGTACTAAAATGTGCCATCTATGCAGGGACACTTGGCCACAGCCTCTGACCGCAGCTTGTTTTGTTTGTTGCTGTGGTTGTATTTTTTTGTGTGTGCGCGTGTGCATGTGGGGCTCAGCTTGAGCGGTCAAGTGTGGAGGCAGTCTGGCAGAGGGGGACTGGTAATAGATGAGGCGATAGAGAAAGGAGCTTCACATTAATCACACACAGCTTGGGACTGAGACCGTGCTTGCTTTCCTTCTCTTTTTTTCTTTTGGTCTCTACCCTCTCTCTCTCTCTCTCTCTCTCTCTCTCTCTCTCTCTCTCTCTCTCTCTCTCTCTCTCTCTCTCTCTCTCTCTAAGCCCCCCCTCCTAACCCTATCACCACACCAAACAGACACACCTTACACACCAAGAACGTGACAGCTAATAAAGTGCAGGTTTCGAGCTGATGAGCCTATTTTAGACCTTTGCTTCGCTCTGCCCCCTCTGGCTCCCTACAGGACCGGCATGTATGGCCATCTTTCTTATGGCCAAAATGACAAATTTTCCTATCAGATGCCACTATCTTGTGTGAGGGAGGGACAAAGAAGTATTTGGGATGTTGTTGCTGAAGATTAGGGTATGATAGAGGAATAATAGCTGTTTATATTTTTGTGGGTGTATACGTGGCAAGGAAGGGTGCCTAAAGTGAACACTGATTCTGCAAGCTGCAAAAAGAGAATGAAGCCGTTGGGAGACGGCCCGTGTCTCTTTTATTTCATTCTTACCATCACCTGATTCTTTTCTTGATCTTAATTATTTAGTTTGCCCTGCCTCTTCTCCAGTCTGCTTTGCCTCTACATGGAAAAGGAGGAGGAAGAGGCGGAGATGGGAAGAGAGGGGGGTGAGAGAATTAGATGAAGTAGAGGTCTGTTGCTTAGCAGTACCCTCCTCTCTGCCTCTTCCCTCCCTCCAGCCTTATTGAGAGAGAGAGAGAGAGAGAGAGAGAGAGAGAGAGAGAGAGAGAGAGAGAGATGAATAGGCTGTGACACTAGAGCTGTATTAAGTGTTGCTCCATTCCCCAGGCTGAGTGGGCTGCTATTGATTGGCCTAGTCTTGCACAGGAGAGTAATGGCTCTCTGAGGTGAGGGGGGAGGATTAGGCCACTAATTGCCAGTGCAGACAAGATATGCCTCCCCCCTCAATATCCTCCACCCTTTCCCCACCACCCACTCACCCATCTGCACCCCTTATCTTTCTGCTTTCCTCTCCTCTCCATATCTTGCCTCACCTTGGGCCTCTTTCGCACTCTTACTTTCTGTTTTTTCCCCCAATCACGTCCTATCTCCTATCATTTCTTATGTCTCACCTCACATGCATCATCACCACCTTTTCCTTAAACACACACACACACACACACCCTCCCTGTGTTTCAACACCACTCACATAGATTTTCTGATTTTTTTCTAGACCGTCACCTCGCTGCCATTATTGATGCTTTCCATTATTTAGTGGTATTAGTTAGAATGAGGTGTTTAAAATCAGTCAATATCCTGACCGCACCTACCACAAGCTGACGTTGTCTGTTAGGTTATGTTGCCATGGAAACTAAAGCAGGGGGAAATGGCGGTTGCGTAAGAGATCTTTGGTTCTTGTTCTGATGGTGATAATTGGAGAAGAAATAATCCTGAAAGTGGCCCGAGGTTTCAGCTGCTGTGGTTGTATGTAAGCATGTTTTATGCACAAAAGCACACTACCAGCACATGTACACACATAAGCGCACATCTCCTGCTGTCCTTGTTGCCGCGCCGAAGTGTGTGTCCCAATGAGAGGGTTGTGACCCAATTTGACTGTGTGATGCTCTGCTCACTCTGAGCGGAGGACACATGCAGCCCACTGCACTGTGAGGAGAAGACGGAAGAAGAGAGGAAATAAGAGAAAATGTAGAGACATCACACAAGTTAAAACGAGAAATAAAGAGAAGAAGGGAAGACAAAGGAATAAAAAAGGGAAGAGACAGTGGACACAGACGAACGTAAGGTGTAGCATATATGGGGGGAGGTAAAGATGTATGGTTTGAAAGTAATGCAGTAATGAACGTATGTGCAAGTGAGCATATTATTTAAGAGCTTTGGAACTAGAGAGAGGGAGAGAAAGCGAGATGGGTGGAAAGCAATGCATGTGACCGGACCGTGACCCTGTGCTACAGGGTTTCCCTGGAGAGCTTTGTTAATGTGGCACAGCTACAGCTCAGCAGAGAAGCTCATTGGGCCAGCTTTTTACCACCTGCTGTGTGTGTGCGATGAAGGAGAGCGTTTGGTGTGTAGCTGCAAGCACCACTAACTGTATATACATTCAGTATGGCTGTTAGCCTGTTTACTCCCAAGCAGTGTGTTCTTTAGGTGTAAATTGTATACGTATATGTGCGTCTGTCCGTCCGTTCGTCCTGCATGTCAAGGCTGTGTGACTCTCACAGGGCTGCTCATCCTGATCATTGTCACATCATAATAGGGGCCTTGGGCCATCCATTAGGCCCTCCGTGTTTGTGTGAGTGTGTATACATGTTATTTGTTGCTACTGTAGTTCTGCAACCCCCTTTTATGCCTTAGTGAAGGAGGTACAGGATCATACTGTTGTTACACTTGCCTTTTTATCAATAGACGTTTGGCTTGTTTTATGTTCTTTCTTTCACCGTACTCATGTAATTTGTCTCTGTCTTTTTCCAGCTGCATCCTCCATTAGCAGTGAGTCCTCTCCAGTGTCCTCCCCGGCCACCAACCACAGCTCTCCAGTCAGTACACCCAAGAGGGGTCCCCTTGGTCCAGGGCCTGTCCTGGTCCCCCAGTGGGCCACAGCGTGCCAAACACTCCACCTGTAGTCACCATTGCTCCAACAAAGACTAGCAACGGCCTCTGGAGGAGCGAGGGACGTCAGGTAAAACCCCATTCAAATACCCATCACTCTGACCTTGAGCTTGCTCTCTTCCTTTTTCTTACTTTCTTTTTTTCTTTCAGTTGCTCTTTCTGAAGCCTTAGATTCTTCCAGTGTATTTTCTTTCTTTTTCTTGAAGCAACAACAATGTTTTTATGCTTCCCTTTGCTTGCCAGTACAAGTGAGCACACAGACAAGCTCTCGAGGGATTAATGGATTTTATAGATGGCCTTTAACCCATAGTGTGGCACTACGTACATGTGACATAGCTCGCAGGTCAATGAATGTCAGCTTCGCTCAAAACCCTCCCTGACCACCACATCAACTAAACTCCCCTCCCCCCACGGCTCCATGCGTTAAACAATGCCAGCTGCTACTGGGATGTCAAGGTGACAGTCCCAACGGCAGCTAACATCTGTGCCCCTCCAGCCCCCCTCCCACTTAGCCCTCTTGCACTTGGCCCAGCCCCTCTCGGGTCCCCAGCCTTTAGCTTCCTAAGCCCCCCCATCCCCACCTCCAGCCACACCTCTTAACTCAAGCAGTCAAGTGTATCCACCGCCTCATCACCCCGACACCCACTCTCTGTTACGTAGTCAGAGAGAGAGAGAGAGAGAGAGAGCTGCTTGCTTTGATAAGGTGTGGATTATGGATTATGGTCTTGCTTTAAGCCTTCTTATCTCAGTTCAGGGCTAATTTGTGAGGCCAAGTGCACACTTACAAACCGCAATCTGCAACATGCGGAAACTCTCTGAGACACTTTGACAGTTCCCTGGAGAAAGAGGGAAGGGGTATAGCGAAGGGTGAGTGAGGAGGTCAGCCAGACAGCAATGTATGGTAGCATTTAGGCTATTGTCCTCTCCCCTGGCCAAACCCCCCCCCTCTGTAGCTATAGCTTTTATGGAATGGACCTTTCACAGTTCAAGGGTCAACCAGACCTGGGAGGGGCTGGAAAGACTGAGGAGCTCTCCCAATGATGTCTCCCTTTTGCCATTGCTTCAGCATAGCAAGTTTTAAAGAGCAGGAAAAGAATAAAATGGACAGAAGCACCGTGTGTGTATGTGTGTGGCATCACTATGTTTGTGGCATCTCCAGCCGCGTGGGGCCACCCAGCCAAAGAATGAGGAGGTTAAGGGAGGTTATGTGGACAAGGGGTTGGGGGTAGAGGTCAGGTGGGTAGCAGCGGGGATGCGTCACAATAGCTGGCGTCATAACATCGCCCCTATTTGTGTGGGGCCGCCTCAGCAAGCACATATAACTTTGTGTTCACAAAGAGCCACAGGGCCATAAAGGACACACATCCACAGCATCAGAATGTGCTTATTATACAAAGATGATACTGTCTGGAGCTTTGCTTCCTTTGCTAATCACTGATCAGGAAGAATGCAACACAACCATACCAACCAAAAAACAGAAATAAAGATTTGAAGACAAATGGAGATTCTGATAGAGGAAGGATTAATACCGAGAAAATAGTTGCATACAGCGGCAGGAGTCTGCTCTCTGGATCCCCTGTAGAGCGTCCAAGAAAAGCTTATTTGTTGCTGTGTTGTGTGTGTCCTGTTCTGTATGTGAGAATTGTTGATTGGTGTCTCTGTAGCTGAGTCTGTCTTTCAGAGGGGGGTGATAGACAAGGCAGTGAAGGAGGGAGGGCTTGGTGCGTTGGCATTTTGCTTTAATGACTGCAGGAGTCTGCTCCCGCTGCTGCCTGTAATTGCTTTTTAATTGGCAATTTGGATTCATGGCTCCATCTGAGAGGCGTAAACGAGCGCTCTACAATGCACAGGGTCTCCCACCCTCAGTGGGGGTTACAGGGACCTGGCTTGCACAGAGGAAGATGGCTGTTAATGGATGTTTCTTTGAATCTGAGTGCTTGTATTTGTGCTCTGTACTTTGTATATGGCATGGTGCTGGTATGTGTAGTTGCCTGAGTGACTAAGGTGCCTCTCTAATGGGGATGCAAGGTTCTGTCTTTGTGGTGTATGTGCTTTTTCTAGGTGCTGACCTGTTACACTCACACCTTTTGCATGTTTTTCTATTGGCGTGCATCCACACACATGCACAGACATACCCCAACTGGTACTAAGCTCAGGCAACAAAGATGTGCAAACAGCATGGCAACCATATGTACACACTATAATTTACAAACGGGTTGATCATCTTAAATGTATGAGGGACTTGCTGCTTTTCAGTGACACTATTAATTGTAAAAGGAGGAAGCAGAAGCTAGTCAGTTGTGAAATTGCCACACCACCACCATGCTTTGTTGTTTTACAGGCATCTATGTTCCATCCTCTGATGATGGGATTTTTCAGTGAAATTTGTTGGAAGTTGATTCAATTTTAGTGGTAATTTGTGTCTGGCAATTGCACCAATTGACAGTTATTGAGTCATAACCATAATTATGAAACCATGCCTCTGTCACACACAAACTGTGTATGAAACAGGACATTGAACACAGGTTGAAACCACATTTGATTCATACCAGCTTCCTGTCACCAGATAAATACCAGATAGAAAACACCACATATAAATAGATTATAAACAGACTGCGCATGATTTTACTTGCCACAAAGGGTCTTCTGGTGGAATGCCATCAAAGATGGTCAGTGAATTTTCTTATTTGGTCCCTTTCCAAAGCAACAACTTGATTTGTGGTTAAGTTGGGGCACAGATTGGCCTGCTCCTCACACAAAACACAACAATAGTGGTGTACTGTATCATATTATTCATAATAATACAAGTATCTTTTTTTATCATGATTTAAAAAAAATAATATTGTGATAATGGCAATATTCTGACTTGTTAACATAATTGCCTGTTAATTTGGCAACTGTTTAGATGTGCAATTTGTTGTTCTAATTATACCCTGACAAATTGTGATTATTTTAGGGCTAATCACCCAGCCCTACACAACAGACTGTACTATCAGTGGTTTTAGTCAAGCAATGATGACAGCTTTGCTAAACACTGATCACTTGGTTCGCAAAGCTGCCATCAGTGTTAGTATAAAAATTGATTAATGTTGATTGACAGACAATGTGATAGACATTGAGGCATCACTAACCAGTAATATGTACCTGCAGCAGTATGTCTTTATGATGCTCAGGAGGGGAGGGACTGGAGAAATACACACTGTGTGACTTCATCTGCAAGTTCATGTGGGTTAAGAAAATAAACATGAATACATGTGTGTCCTCTTGTCCCCCACACATACCATAAGTGCTTTTAAATAAGACTTCCAGACAACCACCCATCAACTATTGGTAGTGTCAGACAAGGAGGCAGATAAAGAAGAAGATACTTTGTGAAAAAAGGAGAAGGAGCAAACTGAGAGCCTGGATTCTTGTGTCTCCCAAGCTACAATCTGATATTGACCTCTATTGACATATATGAACCTCTTTTCCAGTCGACTGCTGATTGGGAGGAAACGTCTACCATCTCTTTGTGCTCATAAAGCTTTGAAATGATGGAAGTGGCGTAATGGGTTTTTAGAGGCCAGGAGGTCTGAGGGAGTAGTGTCTTACAGTTTAGTGAAGCGCAACAAACAACAGGGAGAAAACAGTAACATTAAACAACAGCAACGTGGAGGCGTCTTAGAAACAAAGGGGGAGTCTAAACATTAGAGGCGTTTCAGATTGGATGTGAGCGCATCAGTGTTAGCCTGGGTCAGTGGCTGCAGACAAGGACATGTAAGTAATGGTTCCTTAAATTGGATTTATTTTATCAGAGGCAGTAGTGAAAGAGAGGACAGTGCTGCTGTAAGATATCTCTTTAATCCCAGGGAGCCCAGAGGTTAATTTAGTGGGGCAAGAACAGCCTTCTCCTCTCAATGTTTTTATCTCTATATTCCTTTTCTTCCTTCTTTCTATTTTTCCTAGTTGTTCCCTTGCCAACTTCAACTTGAATTCTCGTTTTGTGGGGGATGAGATAACTGTTCCACTCTACCTGTGAAAATCCTTCTTGACTATATCCATCCATAAACGATTTCCTTGTACAACTAACAAGGGTTGTAAGTTTCTCTGTTCTACTATTGCATTTGTAGGCAGAGGGAAACAAAATCTTCAGAAAATGCACTCCCACAGCAGGATTTTTTTTGTAGCTCTTAAACGGTGTATGTGCCTGCTGAGTGTGTGTGTGTGTGTGTGTGTGTGTTTGTTGTGGTATTGGATAAGTGAGACCAGGCTTGCTGCCAAACGGTGAGAGGGAGGTAAAAGGAAAGAGGGAAGAAAGAGAAACGGAGGCAGAGGGATGTTGCTTTTTGGACTTTGTTGTCTTCTCAGATGTAAGTGTTTTAGTTATATATACACACACACACACACACACTTTGCTGAGATCCAATTCATCATCTTTCTAGAATTACTGTTGTTGCACATCTACCATTACATCATCCTCATCCATCATGAGGAAGACATTTCTGGTTTACAATTAGAGCAAAGCAGTGAGGCCGTTTTTCTACCAGTCTCTGCCTGCTTGCTCCGGTTTATCATATATCCCCCTCAGAGAAATGTTGATCCTTCCATTTTTACAGGGAGGTGGTTTGTGTGAGAAAGTGCCTGAGGTACAAAGAGCGAGTGAGGGAGGGAACTTCACCATAAACAGGCCTGTTCTTTCCCTCACAGGATGGGCTCCATGAGCATTGACAACCGTGACCGTCACATGTCTTCACGAACAATGATTTAGAATCTCTCTGTGTATCTCTCTCCAGGCTGACTCAGGGCCTCGTGGGGCCAGCAGAGAACGTCTGGGTGCAGAGGGGAACCTCCCACAGGAAAAGGGTGGCCCCTCAGTCCCTGCCCACCTCCTGGGAAACCCCTATGCCTTTGGTCTCACCCCTGGTGCTGTCATGCAGGATTCGCGTTTCCAGCCCCTCAAGTAAGTCACACACTGGGTCTCTGGATTTGAGGAGTTTTCATATTTTCAATTTAAGGACATTTCTACTTGCATTAAGTGTATGATCAGTAATTAATGGAGATATTATACTCACTGGAATAAGCAGATAAAACAAATGACAAACATTTGTCTTGTTGCCGTTGGTGCTGAGAAAGAATTAGTTTTAAAGAGCATGTGTGGACAACAATGGATACATACAAATCAAACTAACCATAGCTTTGTTCTATTGTGCCCCTACCCCCTCTCCTACCTTCAGTCTGCCCAGACAGTTGCCTAATGCAGTCCCCCCTGGTCATGTACCAGAAGAGTACCTCCGTGGTTTCCGGCCCTATGCCACGACTGAGGATGCCCTCCGCATGCCCTCTTTGCCCTTAGGCCTGGACCCCGCTGCTGCAGCTGCCTACTACCACCCCAGCTACCTGCCTCATCCCTCCTTCACTCCATACAGGTAAGCGTCTCCATTCATTTGTTTTGTTGACATGGCACCCATTTCCTCAGAGAGCAAATTGTGCAAACCAGTGCATATGACTTAACTAAGTATATGCTTAGACTCAGCAGTAAACACATTAGTGTATAGAGGACCTTGAATTCATGTTACCAGAAGTAAAATATTGATGTTCTTTCTTTGTATATTTATTAAACTGGGGGGAGAGAGATTTCATTGAGGTATGAGAGTTGAAGAGAGATTTGAC
This sequence comes from Percina caprodes, assembly GCA_013375575.1. NCBI lineage: Eukaryota > Metazoa > Chordata > Actinopteri > Perciformes > Percidae > Percina > Percina caprodes. The sequence goes on along the minus strand of JABXJD010000270.1, from coordinate 534,812 downwards.
TTAGACCGATGGCAGTACAAATGAAAAAAGCAGGTTTCAGGTAAACAAAAAGCAAAGTAACAGAATGCAAATAACAGATATAAAATAACAGATATAAAATAACCAAACTCGTAGTATGATCATGGACAGGAAGGAGGTGTGTTAAAACAAATCACTTTAAACAAATTCATGCTTGCACTGAACACTGGGGTATCTCTTTGCAACCCATAGCAGAGTTTATCATACGGATGCACTTGGTCCTAAATTACAGCTTTGTATATTGTATCATCTGACAGACTGCTGCTAAGAATCCTCTGTTTGAAAATATCTTGGACAGCTGTGTCAATATGCTTTTAAGAGATTGATTAAAAAATACATATACATCATTTTTGATTGCCAAAGGCTGCAGTAATGCCATTTACTACCCTCAGAGCTGCTGTAATGATGCTTTATTGCTTGCTAAATTACAGTGCAGTTCTTCATAAATCAAGGAGAAGCTTTACACTTATTTGACAGTTTTTTTTGTGTGCCTCATATTTTCTGAAACAGAACTCGGTATTTGCTTTATTAATGAACAAGTTTTATGTATTTTAAAGCGTCTTAAACATGCCAGTTAATAGCAAGGCCCATTTTTCTTGTCTTTACCCGACCTAGGTTATGCCTATGAATAAAATATGAACATCCAAAAGAGAGCCACGGCTGGTTTTGCCACTTATCTCTATATATATCTGGAGCTTCTTCAGGCATGCTTTGTGAGAATTACCATAAAGGAATCCCAGAGTTGTTAATGCATTTGAGAAAAAATGTATCCTGCTCACTACTGTGGTTTGTCCATTCTCTCATAAAATGGTTTGTGTTTTAGGTACTTTCTAGAGTTCATTTTTGGGGAGACAGCCCAGTGATCATACAGGGAAAATGCCAGCTGCAGAAAATCTATGCCTAATGTTTGTTAAAAAAGATACATTCATTTTAAATGTATACTTTGTATGATCATGTAGACTGTGTGTGTGTTAAGAAGGACCTTGCTTGCTTTGGGCTGTCACACAGGCTGCGTGCCCCTAGTCTGTCAACCTAGCAAAATCAGAGGACTGCAGCGCCCATCACACACTGCGCTGTAATGGATTTAATGAGGGGATGAGCAGTGGATGTCACACACATACACAAAAACACACAGTTGTGCATCAACACACAGCACAGTCTCACTAGCTGCTGTGTAGTGATTGAGGTTTGCTGACAGACACTGCTGCTTTCTTAAAAGATGGAAGACCCTTTGATGTGGCTTCTTTGAGAGATGGAGGCGTACAGGTTAATGAAAGTGGATGCTACACTGTCACACGGAGAGACTGACTTCTTCTCTTTTTCTGTCTTTTTCTTTTTTGCAATCCTTCTCTCCCAGGATGGATGACCCATTCTGCCTCTCTGCTTTGAGGTCACCTTTCTATCAGCTGCCAGGAGGGGGAGCGTTACCTCCCATCCATCCCTCTGCTGTTCACATGCACCTTCCTGGGGTTCGCTACCCTGGAGACTTTACGCACCCCTCACTGTCAGCACTGCAGTCTGAAAGGTAAAGTCCCCTTAATTCACGCCGATGTACAGTCAGTGGTTTCTTTCGGATTTCACTGACCTCTTCTTTCTTCCTTTAAGGCTTCAGTTGGAGGATGAGCTGCGGCAGAGAGAGAGGGAGCGTGAACGAGAACGGGAGCGTGAAAAAGAGAGAGAGCGTGAGGCAGAGAGAGAGAAAGAGCGGGAGAGAGAACGAGAGCGGGAGAGAGAGCGGGAGAAGGAGCTAGCGAGGGAGAGAGAGCGCGAGCGGGAAAGAGAGCGAGAGAGGGAGAGAGAAAGGGAGAAGGAACTGGAGAGGCAGAAGGAGAGAGCACTGAGGGAGAAGGAGCTGCAAGCGTCCAAGGCCATGGAGAGCCACTATCTGGCTGAGCTCCATGCCATGAGGGGGCAGGAAGACCGAACCAAGCCTGAGAGACTCACCCCTAATCGGGCTGGTATGTGTCCCCTGTAGCCACAATCATACTGCCTATAAACACGTGTCTCACAATTAGTTGATTCATGCATCTCTTAATGAGTCAAAAAATATATTGATCACCAGTTATACATTTAAGTCATTTCTCAAGCTATTTGCTTAAAAAACTCAGTGATTCCGTATAAACTTTATATTTTTGGTGTTTTGGACTGTGAGTCAAAAAACAAGCAATTTGAAGTCATTACATTGTGCTCTTTTCATGGGATTGACATTTTTCACTATTTTCTGACATTTTTAAGTATAAACTAATAATCCTTGAATTAGGAAATAATCGTCAAATGAAAAATAATCATTAGTTGCTGCCTTGATATTAACATTTCTAATCTTACTTTTCTCCCTCTGCAGATAAAACCAAAGAGCCCACCCCTCCAGCCCCCAAACCAGTCCCACCAGGACTCCACTCTTCAATGGTCCAACCACATCATCCCATCCCAGGTCTAATCTCAGGCCACGGCCTCTACATAGGGTCCAGCCCTGTAGGGACGGGGCTCTCTGCCTCAATGATCGCTCAGAGGGCAAATGAGGAGGAGAGGTGGTTGGCGCGGCAACGTAAGCTGCGGCAAGAGAAAGAGGATCGTCAGTACCAGGTGTCTGAATTCCGCCAGCAGGTTCTGGAGCAGCACTTGGACTTGGGCCGTCCAGCTGATGCACCAGAACACAGGACAGACACACACAGGTGAGACATTGCAGACCAGCCACCATGTACAGAAAATTCAACAGAATGTACAGAAAAAACTTTTTTTTTAAACACATGCCATGGTGGTATTTATTTCCACATAACTTGGCAATTGATTTTTTGTTTGAGTTGTTATGCTCAGGTTATTTGACAAAGACACGTAGTTGTCTGCTCTGAGAATGCATGCGTTTTCAGTACAAACAATATTTTTGGGGTGTTTTGCTGTCTATCTCTGCTAGCCTTGTTTGGACTGTTGTGCTTGTGTTCTGAAGCCTCAGAAGCTGGCAGTCTTTAGAAGTTTTTTCAGGCAGGGCTGGAAAAAAGATAAACCATGTCAGAAGCATCACATGTATTCTATTTCTGTCCATGCTTCCTCCCAAGTCTGACATATAGGCAAACAGGCAGTTTAGGTGTTTGTGTATGTGTAATGTGGGGTCCTGATGACTGCTTTTTAACATGCAGTGAGTGGGACTGCTAACATACACAAAGGCTAATTCTCTAATCCTCTCAACCTTGCACAGCATAAGCCCCCTACTTACCCTCCTTTGTTACTGTGCCTGTGTTTGTGTTGTTGTGTGCGATTCAAAAGTGAGGCTGTGGGTAATGCTGAACTGGTAGGACAGGAGCGATACACACGTCTGCTATTAGTAACCCTAGGGTATAATCTCAGAATCACAGCTCACAGGCTGCAGATTGCAGATAACAAACCTTTACTCACTCACACACATATACAGAAATGCAAACAGAAACAGGGGGACATAGATAATTTGACTGGTCATGCAGTGTGCGCTTCTGCCAGGTTTGATTTGGAAAGTGTCCATCAGCCATCTGCCTTTCTTTCTTCCTCACTTTTGCCACCATGCTATCTCTTTTCACCCTTGTTCCCCCTTTACATATAAATAATACTTCTCTCTAATAACATTGACTGATTCCTTTTCTAACAATCCATCATTCTCCTTACCCACCCTATGTCACCATATGCGCGCGCACTACAAGGACCAAACAGATCAAAAACAGGCCTGTGCATCTGGAGGACATTGTGTGCCTTGGCCACATCCTCACTCTGCTCTGGGCTACTCTGTCTGAGCTTGATAACACTGCTTTGCCACACAAACCCACAGACATTCTGACGGGGATGAAGGGAAATAGGCTAGGCATGTAAGCACTATGGTGTGTCTCTGTGTCGCATGGGGTGATTGGAAAACACTATTAATCCATTTCAGAGGAGATATGGGTGTTGTCCAGTATTTCTAACAATTAAATATGATACCTGTTCCATTGTATCTGTACAGATCCATACCAAATCACCATGAACCAGGAAGCCGGGACCTCCACCCTCACTTAGGTGCACCTCCACCCCTCATCTCCCCCAAACCTCCTCCGCCACCACGTGAACACCACCCTCCCACCACCCTGTGGAACCCTGCATCTCTTATAGAAACCACCTCAGAGTCCAGACGTAACCACGAACCCTCAGGGATGGGACACTATGAGCTTAGTCGGCTGCCCCCAGGACCTTCCAAATATGAAGATGGAGTCCGAAGGAGAGAAGGGGGAGCAATTGAGAAGTATCCCCCACTGAGAGGTCCTCCAGGCCTTCCGGAACCCAGCACATTCCTTGCTGATCTGGAGAAATCTACCCAGTCCTTCTTCAGCCAGCAGAGGGCATCATTGTCCCTGTCTAGCCAGTATGAATTGGACGGAGCCATGAAAAGCAATTCTGGATTAAAGAGCCTCCAGGGATACCCGGGACACAGTAGACAAGGACAAGGGCTAGAAATGGTATCCGGGCCAGGGATGGGACAGGTAGCCACACTGGAGATGGGTCCAGACTCAATGCTGATCTATGATGAATTCCTTCAGCAGCACCGAAGGCCTGTCAGCAAGCTTGACCTGGAGGAGAAGAGGAGAAGGGAGGCCAGGGAGAAAGGTAATACTCACCATAGACATACTTTTGCACTATCCCTGATCACATGCACTCTTAACATGCTTTGAAAAATCATAGGCTATATCTTGATGTCTGTTTCAGTCTTTTATATTAGATTATTTAAAAGTGGGGTGTCAATAGTGACCTTTTTGCTTGCTGCAGGTTACTACTATGAGCTGGATGACTCGTATGATGAGAGTGATGATGAGGAGGTGAGAGCCCATCTCAGGAGAGTAGCAGAGCAGCCCCCACTCAAACTGGATGACTCCACAGAGGTAAAACACCTGCCAACACATTTGCTTTCTGTGTTTTCCACAAGCACTCATAACAAAACATTGAGCTAAAATTAAATTTTTTCAATGCGCAGAAACTGGACTTCCTGGGAGTGTTTGGCCTGACCACCGTGGGCCAGCGAGATGAGTTGGTGCAGCAAAAAAGAAGGAAAAGGCGGAGGAGGCTCAGAGAGCGCAGCCCGTCACCACCTGTCTCACACTCTAAACGCTCTCCTCCTCCTCCTCCTCTCCAACTGAGCACGCGCTTCACCCCTGAGGAAATGGACCGAGCACCAGAGCTGGAGGATAAGAAGCGGTTCCTCACCACGTTCAGACTGTCCCATGTCACTATACAGCAGAGGAGAGGTAAGGGAATGTATAGTAATACACTGATAAAGCCCAGTTTAAGGAGAAGATACTCCATCCCACACTTCTTTTACTTTAAAAAAAGTACTTAAAAACCTGGTAATAAACATATATTGGGTGATTGTGTCTAACTCTTTATATCGCTCTTTTGTGGCTTACGAACTGTTTTCTTTAATTATGTTTCAAGAACTAAGATAATTAGTGGAAGACTTAACTATGCGTAACAATGCCTCTTAGATATTCTTAATGAAATAAACTATGGCTCCCTTTTATTTTAGTAAAGAAGTAAATAATTGGTGTCCCAAGGATGCTAACTGCCTTCAATGGTAAAATATCGGAATTGAGTGAAGGAAATATTTTGTATTTACATTGATGAATACTTGAACATTATCGCAAAGCATAGAAGAGCACAGATCAGTGTAGCTCAGCAAGCTGGTTAGAACCCACTACAGAAACTACCCAGTGCCTTTTACATGCCATAGAAACATCACCCATCCAGCACTCTTATGTCTCTTCGCTATGACATCTCATTTCAGCAGTTAAGAATAAGACTAATTTTTAGAAATTAGTAGTCATTCTCAGTCTGCTCTTTAGCTCGCTGATACTTAACTTTAGCTGAGCTCAGCCTGCTTTAAATGCACTGCAATCTCATTAACATGTTGACTCATAAAGGGGTCAAACAATGATCATGCCAACAATGAATGCATAATGTAATGTTTACACTGCCCTAGGCAGAAAGGTGGACTTGTGGCAAGGTCCTGTTTGTAGACACTTGCGGTTATACACGCACGTACACACACACACACACACACACACACACACACACACACACACACACTCTCTCTCTCTCTCTGACATGGAATTGGGAAGGGCAGCAGTGGGTTTACAGTGATCCTAGTCTAATCCTCTTGATTTACCGTTTGCTGCCTACAGGTGGCAGCGCACTGCCACACTCAACCTCCTCTTGCACGCACACACACACACACACACACACACACACACAGAAATAGATGCTTATGACATTGTGAGTAAGATACATATAGAGAGGACTAACTTATTGTCTCTGTCTCTTAGATAATGAAAGGGTAGTGGAGCTGCTTCAGGCCATTAAAGAAAAGAGCGTAACCTTGGATACCATCAGGCATGCACCTTATCCACTGTGTAAGAGCCCTCCAGCACAGATTTCTGGTGAGACACATGCTAATAAACATAATCACACACACTTTCTCATCCCTAAAAGATTAGGATAGTGCAGCATTGGTTTATTTGTATAAAGTAGAGTCATCTAAATTAATTACAAATTTTCATTGCTGCGTTCCATCTGTAGTAATGTGGATCTTGACCTCATCATGACTAATACACATTCAAATGATTGCAGATTCTGCATTTGCCCAGCCTTCCTCTGAATCAGAAGGCCACCACAGTGTCAGACCACATAGTCCCTCCTCACAATGCCCAGCGTCCCCCAATGGTCATCCTAAACCCCTTGGGGAGACATTAAGACCAAAGCAACCCCCTTCTCCAGCTGTCTACCCAGACAAGGCCCGGGGGCCCAGTGAGGGACCGGTCTCTAAGAAGAGCTGCAGCCTGCTGAACAGCTTGCGGCCCCCACTCCCCCTGCAGGCTAAAGAGGGCCCTCACAGCGTCAACGGACGCACCAAACCCTGGGACAGCTTCACCCCGGAGGAATTTGCCCAGCAGTTCCATGAATCTGTGCTTCAGTCCACTCAGAAGGCTCTGCAGAAACATAAAGGTAAGCTGCACGGGAGACCACATTTCAGCAATAAGACAGGTCTGTCAGGAACATCATTTTTTCTCTCCAGTAAATCAATAAATCATTTAGTCAGAAAACATCTGGAAATTATGGAAAATGGCCATCAAAATGTTGTGGGGTGATGTCTTCAAATGATAGGCTGTCTAACCAACAGTCCAAAACCTAAAAAGCAGCAAATCTTCACATTTGAGAAGCTCAAACGGGCAAATGTTTGGTATTTTTGCATGATAGATCAACTTAATTGTTTTTTTTTTTATTATAGAAATTCACCACTTCAAAATTGTTTCTTGGGCTTCTATGATAGTAAATTGAATATATTTAGATTTTTGGACTGGCAATTTAAAGACGTCACCTTGGTCTCTTAGAAATTCTGATGGACATTTTTCACAACTTTTTTTTGACAGTTTATAGACCACCGGATTGATTCATAAATTAATTGCGAAAATAATCAGCAGATTAACCAATAATGGAAACCATCGTTATTTGTATGCCTAGATTAATCGACTAACCCTTTCACCACTATTGAAATGAATTTAAAAAATGATGAAATACGACAAAACCTTCCCTCTCTTCCATCTTGTCCTTCAGGTGGAGCCATGGCGATGTCGGAGTCGTCCCACCTTCAGGAGTCCTCTGTACACTACAACATTCCAGAGCTTCAGAGCGCCCGGGCCGGCCGCCGCATTCACAATCACAATCTCACTCCAATGCACATTTGTTTCCCCATCCGCTCTCACATGCTCACCCTCAGCCCAACGGGCAGCACTTCTCTGTAGCCCTACACCGGGAGGCCTCGGGGACGAGGGAGGACTTGTCCGGTCCAGAGGAAGAAGAGGAGGAAGAGGATGAGGAGGAAGAGGAGGCGCCTCCTTCCAAGTGGCAGGGGATTGAATCTATATTTGAAGCTTATCAGGAATATGTTGAAGGTGAGCAGCTACAAAGAACAATCACAAATTGTTTGGTGATAGAAATCAATACAAATGAATAGACTTGATATTTAACAGTTGTTGTAGTGTTCTCGTCACTAGAGGGCAGTTTTCACCCTTCCTCTACACAACTCAGTTATGTGCAAATAAATGTGTGATCAGAGCTGCCGGAGTTTTGGTCAACAGAAGTTGAATAGGCATCTGATCAATCTGAGCCTTTTTAAAGCACACAATGTCACTGTAAACAGAGACGTATGCATCTGAAGAGTATCTGGAGTGTATGGCTGGACAATGAATCAAAAATGTATCAACATTGAAGTCTGAAGCTGTTATCGATGTATTTTTCCCATAATAATTTTTATAAAACTAAAATGTGACTTTTTTCACAAGACGTTTTTATTTCAAACAATGTGTGCTTTCGTTTCAATTTTATACATTTTCAATAAATAGCCATAATAGTCTCCGCTTTGTGTTTTTCCTTCAATTATTTTAAAGAACAAAAATAAGCACTTTTGAATTAAAAAAAAATCTCACCTTTTAATATTTGAGCCTATTTACTTTACCAACCTTGCCAATGAACTATGAGGACAAAAAAAAGAATCACAAAAAATCGTTAGGTAAAATGTGCAGTTAATCGTGATTTTGATTTTAGGTCATATCGTGCACTTCAGTGGTAAATTAGCCTTGTAGCATTTACTGTAGCATATGGTCTGGATTCTGCAAAGAGGTCAATGTTCACTGCACTCTTTTTTTTCTTTTCTAACCCCCAACTAATTTGTTTTTTTCTTCCCTATTTTCTCTCTTTTGGCATTGTCCTCTAGAGCAAAGTTTGGAGCGACAAGTGTTGCAGAGCCAGTGTCGAAGACTAGAAGCTCAGAATTACAACCTCAGTCTGACTGCTGAACAGCTGTCTCATAGCATGGGGGTAAGATGTATGCACACACCACTTATTGTGCCTTCTAACATACTTGACATCACCTCTAAGCCCAAACTCATCAATACCTACCTGCTACACATTTCCTTTCTCCACACGTACTTCATTGAGTATAAATTAGTTACACCTCTATAATCCTTGAAATAGATGCTTTCCCTCTTGAAGATTAATACAAATATATCATGCAGGTAGTGACTTCCCCACCCTTGCATTGATGCCATGCAACTGAAATCCCTGACAATTAACATTGTTGTGATTTTCAGTTATACTGACTATATAACTTATATTTTATCTGTCTTCCTTCTCTTCCACACTGGTCTACAGGAGATGATGTCCCAGAGACAGAAGCTGGCAGTTGAAAGGGAGAAGCTACAAGCAGAGCTGGAGCACTTCAGGAAGTGTTTGACACTGCCACAGACACACTGGCCAAGAGGGAGCCATTACAAGGGCTACCCTCCAAGGTGACCCCAATACGCCAACCTGATGGCCGCCAGGCCCACAATCACCTCCCTTTCAGACTGACACCCAGAGTTTATTTTTTATGGTCTGGTCCACATGGCTCTATAGAGGAAAATTAGGCTGGCTAGATGAGATGAATGAATGAATTGAGTGAATGGATGTATGCTAGATGAATGCACAGGAGACAGGACCATACAGTGAAGGACAGGCAGTCTTTGGATTGTGGCCAGCCAGGGACTGTGCCACGAGCCACTAACGTGTGCCAATGTAGCCAACCCAGAGAGCATGGGGCAGGAGTACCTGAAGATCAACACACATGCACCTACTTGTCACACATTCTTCAGTCGCCTGCTGCTCTATTGTTCGGTCCTTGCGTCCCTCGCCGCCACAGCTACACAGACAATCCTGCCAATGAGGGAGCAGCTACCCCAGGAGGGGTGTCAAGAGACTTGAACGCTCCAAAAGCTTCTGGCCAGTTTGGACTGATTTTATCACGGTGGCCACGTGAGCTTTTGAACTGGAAATGCACTTAAGAATAAAAGTACAGTAAAAACTACCTGGTGGTACTGCGTTAAAACAAAGAACTGTTCAAATTAGGGAAGAAGTTAGAAAATGCACATTTTTGGAAAGAATTAAGGAAATGTTTTATTTCAAAATAGAAAATTTGAGAATAAGAATTTTAAAAGGTGCTTCAGCCTTGTATTGTATATAATATGAAGACTTAAAAGAATTTTGTATGTTTTTATTACTTTAATCATTGTTCTTTTAAAGAAAAAGCCTGCCATTTTTATATGTTTATGCTTTTTTGGGTTGGAAAAGAAAGCCGTGCTTTTAGTGTTTGTACTGCTGCTGGCCAGAACAGCTCATTTTGAGACATTTAACAGAGTAAGAGAGAACAGGACAAACTCCTCCTCTTACTCTCTCCCGACACCGCCACAACCACCTCATCTAGCATCTGAGCTCAGCAAAGCTTGCTTAGAGGTCCTGCCCTTTTATCCCCCTTCCTTCACAGCAACATGTTTCTCTCCGTTTTAATGCCCATCAACTCCTTTTGGTCAGCTTCACAGCTGCCAGCATGACTAGTTAGCTTGTGATATTGTCATACAGAAACAATTAGAGATCCACAGCAACATAATTTTTTATTTTTTTTTTACTTTGATAGCTTGACACACTTGATTATTTTGTAAAGACATGAAGAGTCTCTTAAGCAGCCAGGTTCTTGATGCTTTATCCTACCATTGGACCTTTCACGTCACTTTGTATGACATTATACAGCATTGGACTCCAATAATGACGGTTTGCATATTGTTACGCCTTACAAGCCCGTATCAGCAGTCATGACACAGTGAGGACACAGTGCCAAAATAATATAAAAAAAGGTAGCATTTTGGCTTCTTAATTTTCAATTGAATTGCAATAAGGTAGCCAAACACTCACATCAGAATGGCCATCTTCCACTGGTGAATACCTTCGACCCCACTCATCTCCTATCTGCATTCACCCCTTTTTAGGACTTCCACAATCCAAAGTTGCCAACATGTTAAAAAGACTCAATCACACAAAAAGTAGATGCAAACTGGGCATCCCTAGTACATATAAAATTATTGATTTACCTGGCCTCCTACCCGTTTACAACCTCGGCCTGCAATTTATCTTCCTCGTGAGCTCTGCCTTGAGATTCAGCCAAATGTTTTACACTGACTTTCTACATTCTATGTAACTCATGTTGCCTCAGCCTTTGGTTGTATGTGCAAGCTATGGCAGAGGGATGTGGGTGTAAAAAGAGTGGGGGATTTCAGTATTTCAAAGTTTTAAAAAAACAAAAAGTAAACTGAAAATGTGTAGAAAGTTAAGAAGAACAGCTACCCCCTACATACAGAATATTATTCATAAGTGCCTCAAGAATTTGGGAGCATGTGAGTGAATTGCAGTCCACATGACATTCTACACATATCACCAGTGATCAGGGACTTTACATCTAAGTGTCTACTGTATGTCTCACACCTTTCAAGTATGTGCATGCCAAGTATTGACACCCAATTCCTTTGTCTAAATGCATCTCTGAAAACCGATTTAATCATGACACCTTTTTATAAGTTAATGAGGCCCAATCCAGTTCAGAGGAACAGGTGGATACAGAATGTAGTCTGTCATTTTTACAGAGCAGAATAGGAATGCTGAGGTAGGCTGCCAATGACCTGGGGAGGGAGGTGCAGTACAGTGAGCCTCTTACCCAGCCACCCTGTGTTTCAAACCATGCACGCCCATGCAATAGCCCCATACTCAGTGGAGGATGTCTAGATGCTGTGAAATCCTGTTTTTAAAATGTACTTGTTTGAATTCATTGTAATGTAATATATTATTTGTTGAATGTAGTAATTAGGTATTTATGAATATATGGCTGTGATTTCAGACAAAAAAGAAAATAAAATATTTCAAAAATGTTAAAATATCAACCTTTGTCTGTTTGTGGATAGACTGTGAACTTCAGGGGAGGGTAGAATGGTAAAATCATCCATACATACATATTTAAAATAAAAACTCCAACCAGTACTAACATGTCACTGGTTTTAGATAAAAATTGTGTGGGTCTCAAATAGACTTTGGGCTTCCTTCTACCCCATTAGACGTGCATTTTAGAAATAGAAAAACTTATTTTTTTGCCCTCCACTAAGCACTGACCTCAGACCTGGAGTTGGTACAGGGATGCTGTGCTGTGGCTCCCTGCTGCTGCTAAAAGAGAACCTATTGTACTGCTTTTTAGCATCACATTTGTACTCTTAGGGTCTCATAGAATATGTTTACAAGCTTTGATGTTCAAAAAACATGTTTCTCATTCTGTCCATTACTGTAGCGCTTCTAGCCTGAAACAGTCTGAGCTCTTGGCCCGCCTTCCTGAAAAGCCCAGTCTGCTCTGATTGGTCAATCAAATTCAAACAGGCCACTGAACGGGCTGTGTTTGCTCAGGCAGCACTAATGGGCAGCACATTTGAAAAACTGGGCTGGCATTGTCAACAGTGACAGCACTAATGGCGTTTTTCCATTAATGGTACCTTGCTCGCCGGCAGAGGTGCCCTGTCCTCTTTTTTCTATTGTGGATTAGTACCACCTCATGCGTGAGGCGAGCCATGGCTGGTCGTCACTGCTGTGACCTAACGCAACACACACACAGAACGTTGAAGGTGTGTTGTTTTTGATTCTCGGCATGTGGCTGTTTGCTACAGCCAGAAGACAAATTTAGTTTCAAAAGAAGCTGGAGGCAGCAAAAAAAAAAAAAAAAAAAAAAACTCAGCTCGCTTGGACTTTTTTATCATAATGGAAAACCAAAAAAGTAGAGTCGAGCAGGTACCATGCAGTGGGGGGGGAAAAAAATAAAAAATACTTGGGCAAGCTGTATCCATGCAGTTGAGAAAAGTACAGTCTGTGGGAGAGAAAGCTCTATGTGGAGTGAAAATACTTTACAGATCTATTACATACACAAAACTATAACTCTAAATGATGGGACAAATCCAAAAAAGCATAATAGGGGCTCTTTAAATATTACAGATGGGTCAAATATAGGGCACCTGTCCCCACAATGACTTACATTAGTACATTTTTCTACATTACTATTTAGAAAAGTAATGTTCTTTTTCTTTATTTGTAATACAGCATCAATTTTTAAAATGTTTTGCTTACCTTGTGACTGAGTTTAAATAGTTGTCCTTAAATAGACTCACAAAGCTGCTTCCCTTTGCTGTGACAAACTAGGGCAACTACTAGCGATTATTTTTTCCAAAAAAGTGAAAAAAGCCCCTCAAAAGCCCACAGTGACTTTGTCAAATGTCGTTTGTCCAGGAAAAAATATTTTTAATAAAATAAAAAGAGGATACTTACACACCTTAGAAATACACACAAAACACATTTATTTTGACACTTATTGACATACAAAAATGATGGCAGTTTTAAACTACAGCGAGCTTCCTAAATTAAATTAAATACGTGCTCATTTCAAACAGCAAATACAGCCTAGATTCTTTTTAGATGTAGGGAGTAAAGCAGGTTACAAAAAGAATTACCACTCCTTTAAAAAAAAGCTGAGGAAAACTTATTTAATCAACCAGTAACACAAATCTTATGAATTCAGTCTCTGAGAAAATGAGTCTCAAAATCTTTTGAGTAATGAAGGGCCTGGTGGGAAAGTAAAAACCTCAGTCCGAGGCTGATCAGCTGTTAAGTCCAGATACAAACCTGTGCCGCAAGGCTTATCTTATGAATCAATAATCCGTGAACTGTCCCTTGCTTGAACCAGGCTGCAGATTGGAACGTAGTTTGTACATGCAGTTGAGAGAGTCAAGTAGGAACGCTCGTATGGTGTTGATCTCCATCAGAGTCAGGTTGTCCAGCTATAGGAGGGAAGGAAGAAGAGTGAGACAGGAGACATGCTCAGTTTTAAAACAGGTAAAACTAGCATGGTTTCTGTAATGACTGCTTTGAATGCTTGTGCTCATATCTGCTGGATCTTAAATATGACGGGGAAACATTAAGCAGTAGGGCCACAAGATGAGGGGATAAAAGGATCATTCACTGTGACCATGGCTGTTAATCCTGCTGATTAAGAAACAATCACAGCACTCCAAGGTTCAACTATACCTAATGCTCAGTTTTTCATCACTTAGAGATGTTTTTTGGAGCAGAAAATAATTGCAAAGGTGCTTACATTTTTCTTAAATTCCAACGCAGCCTTCAGTAGCCATTTCAAATGACACTGTTCATGTATTGCATTTTTTATTGTTGATTTATCTGTCGGTTATATTTGCATTTAATCGGTTAATCGTTAAGTCCAACAAAACTGTCAGAAAATAACCAATGCCCATCCCACTTAGGGTTATATCTTCATATTGCTTGTTTTCTTTGAACCTAAATTTCAAAACCATAATCAGTTTACTATCACAGTAAGAAGACCAGTAAATATCTACATGTAAGAAGCTAAAACTACAGAATTTTTGTTTAAAAAAAACAAAGTGTTGAATAATTGTCTGCCCATTGACTATTCAATTATTTGACTAATTGTTGCAGCTATGCAAAATCCTGTTAACAGTGTGTGGAAACTAAATGCTGAGTGTGTGATTCTTTGAGATTAGTTTGACCTTGGCATGAGCCTCCAGCTGACTGATGAAGCTATCGGCGGAGAGGCGGAGTTTGGCAATACGCGTGTCCCAGATGTCTTTGACCAACGTGCGGATCTCATCTGCTTTAGGGATGTTGTCAGACGCACTACAGAGACACACAAACCATAATGTAAGGTAGAGTGCCACATACACAGACGATAAGGGAGCGTTTGATTACTGTGAACGCCATGGGCACAACAAGATGCAGGAAGTTACTTCAGTTTAGATCACTCACTAGTTCAGTAGCAGTTTTGTCAGCTCCATATAGTAAGGACTGGGAACAGGTGTAAAGGTTTCCTCTTTCCTTTCAAGCTCTCGCATCTCCTCCAGTTTCTCTGCACAGTATAAACAGCAGTAAAGTAAAAACAGTACATAAAACATGATAAAAGCAGAATATGTGACAATAGCTAGATGATACGCTATGCTTTCATATTTAATGAACCACACTGACAGATGAAAGAAATATGCATAAATGTCATAATCACTCAGACATAGATGTTCCAATTCCAGTAATTATAGCATCTTGTGCTAAAGATTTTCTATCAGCATTGCTGGCTATTGTGCTCATCCAACATGGAGTGAAATAGGACGGGACATCTGAAATATTTAAAGCATAAGGCTGGCAGTATTCCATAGGTTTCCTTAGGCAATGAGTTGATCCTACAAACAAATACATCCTGTGCCAGCGGCAAAGCCTGATTTATCTTATTCTTCCTTAGACCGGCATTGCTGTCCAAACAATTAAAAAAACACCAATAAGCCACAATGTTCCACTGCCTGACATATTCTTGCATTATGATGAACAAGAAAATTATATTTTATTTTGAGTCAGTCCCACATACACTGCCCTGGTGCTGTAAACACTCACTAGCGCAAAGTCTGCAACAAAGGCATTATTTACTCCTGTTTGAATGAGGTTAAGAGCCTAAATGGTTTAGGGAATTATTGACATTTAGAAAAATGGCTCCGGTTTTCCTTGTACCAGCTCTTATTTAGATTGCCAAGGGACTTCCTATAGCACTGCTCTCCTCTCTTTATCTGTGTGCATTCATGTTCTATTAATGAAACAAACAGACAGACAAACAAACAAGTTTATTTTAGTGGAGATCCCAAAGTCTCCAAGGATACTAGATAGATTAGGCTTTTGGTTAAAATGGTGCACAAGGCTGGCAGCCATATTTCCGTGTGATTGTATGATAAAGCCATGAAAAACTTGGAATCTTGGGTTTCAGTTATGTCACTCAATGTAACACGTTGATACCAGTCAATAAAAAAAAGCTCAATTCAGAATTAAAGTAAACAGCAATCCACCTCTCAACTAGCCTGGCCGCTTCAAAACATGACGAAAAGTTGTATGCACTGTAACGTTATATCTTACCAACATCCATCCACGCAGGAGGAACAACTCTACATTTCTGTCTCTGTTTTAAGTTAAGGGCCAGCCACACAGGAACATCTACAGGCAGTCCAGGGTTGAAAGGACCCAGGTCGCCCTGAGAACAGACACACATTTGATCGACATAGCAGTTTACACAGAGAGCCAACTGTCTCCCATCAATATTAGCATAATAAATATTAGCTTGTGTAGATTCGCTACAGCTAAATAGTGATTTGGCTTAACGTATTGACGTTACACTAACGCTAATAACCCATACTTTAACGTTACAGTAGAAACCCGGAATCCCCAATGTAAGACAATTCGTCATCAGACTGTAAGGTTTGGCATTTGCTAGCGATATCGGTAACTACTGAGCTTACGTTAATGCGGCTAACGTTGTGTAAATTATAACTCTCTGGCCAACTGTTTAACCGTGTAAAATAACGACATGACAAACAACTAACGTTACTTAGCTACTTACCCCAATCAAATAGATCTTGTCTAAACTAAAATTCGGTATTATCTTCACCATCTCTTTCTCGGCGAGGAACTCTACCTCCGTGGAATCCATAACTGTTCGTTTGGATAGATACTTTTATTTCCAATCACTTTTACCATCACATCTGCAGTGCTACTTGTTCCCGCGCTCCCATCCTAAAAGGAAGGAATACGTAGGATGAGACAGCTACGTCACCAACAGAAGACGTAATGTCGCGCAGTGAGCACTTTGTACCGTTGTGTTCCCTTGAACAACTTCGATTTCATGTATGTAGTTCTGCGCACTTGGCATATTTAATTCGTTAAATAAATTGTACCGGAATTGTAATGTAAAGGCTGTTTAATTGTGCTTCTTAAAGTGATTGATAATGACGACGCTGACCTTCCTTTTTTATTTTTTATATTTTGCTTTGTTTGGCCCGGAAGAGAAGATGTGGGTCATGTGACAGCAACGAAAGCGTCACTAGCAGAGCCCTGACCACTAGGTGGCAATATTTACCAAGTATATTTACTATTTTACTTTAGTAAAGGTATACGTATTATTATCATAAACAGTATATGTATATATGTAAGTGGCAGATTGGTGTTGTATAGTTGGTCAGTGTGCAGGAAACAATTTTATAAATCGATCATATGTTTTTACGCAGGTTAGGTTGATAATTTCAGGGCGCTTTACCACTGGCACACAGACAAACACTGAACAGGTGATAAGACAAGTGGCAATGGTGCCATCTGTCCTCCAGGTATCAGTATTTCCCCTCCTTCAAATTATAATTGTTTGAAGGAGCTGCTGTAACCCCTCTGGAGTAAAACACGTGGAGAATATGACACACATGTGGATAATATGCCTGAATGTTTCGGGTCACAGAGGTCAGGAGCGTGTAAAGGTTACATTAGACCTATGTGCTGATTTTAAGGCACCACAGTGAAAAAAAAGAAGAAGAAGCTAAACAAGGGCATACTAAATGCATTCGTGCAGCATTGAATGAGCCCCAATTTGATTAAACAGAATTGAAACTCTAAATCTGACTTACAGTTAAAAAAAAAAAAAACAACTGACCTTTTTTTGGTGAATAACATCCACCTGTGAACTGAAAGTTTTAGATTTCTGGTCATTTGTTTTGTCCTATAAAATCTTTTGAATAAGTAATCAATTACTATTCCAAACTTCAGTAATGGCGGATGCCAAATTATTGTTTTGGATAACCTGGAATTCAGTTTAATTATAAGGTGTCCTCTTGTCCTTCCCACTGGAATACTCTTTGCACTTGAAAAAGATGCCCACTCTGGCCAGAAGGGGCAAATGTTAATTTAATTAAATAGGACTTATATACACAGTAGTGGAAGAAGTATTCAGATCATTTACCTAAGTATAAGTAGCACTACCACACTGTAAAAATACTTCACTCCAAACAAAAGTCCTGCATTCAAAATCTTAAGTAAAATATGCAAGTATTTTCAAAAGCTACACCAGAATGTAAAAGAACATCATGTTTGTAGCATTGTTGTCCTGTGACAATCCTGCATCTTTAAAAAGTCTTTAGCTTTGTGACAATATATTTTCCATCTAATCTAAGAGGGATTTTCAGTATTTTATTCAGTTTGAGAAATAGGAGAATCTTCTCAATCCATGAAAGAAAACTTAATCCTGTTGTTTATCAGAAATATTCACATTCAAAATCACCAAATTTGGAGATGTGGTTTTCACTCAATAGAAAGGGTATGCCAAATTTGTATTTGAATAGAAGATAGTGGCTAAAAAGTGTAGTGGAGAACCAAGTACAATATTTGCTTCTGAGATGTAGTGAAGTAGAAGTTTAAAGTTGCTTAAAATGGAAAGTACAATTACCTCAAATGTGTACTTATGCACAGTGGCTACTTATTACAATTATTAGCTAATTATCTGCAATTGTTATACTGTATTAATACTTGTTATACTAACTACTGTTATACTATATTCAGATTATTGTGTTTATTACTGTGTATAATAATGAAAAAATGTCCCTATAATTTTGTTATCACTCTTATCATTGATGAACATCTGACAAAATAAGTTATTTTATTCCACAAGGTAGAGTATTGTTGAGTAAGATGTGTTTATGAACTTCTGATATATAGGCAAAATCATGTCAGAAACACATCCTTCCTATTTCCCTGATTATGTTTCTGGGGATGTGAAACTATTTAGACTCAGGCTGTGACAAACAGGAAAAATCTTAACCTTTCAAACCTCCTTTATGTTCTCTGACCTTTTGGCATTTTTAAGGAAATGCAATTTCCCATTGGGACTACTAAATTACTTTCTCTTACTTTATCTATTGCCATTCTTTTTCTGTATTTCTGTCACTATGTTAGTTTTAAAATTATGAAACAATGCCAATTTACATAAAAATATCTTTAATACTATCCTCCATTCTGCCGGGTTTGAGCAGATAACATGTGACCCATGTGTCAGGGTCTTTGCAGCAAAGCCATTAATACAACCTTGAACTTTTAAACCATAAAACTCTGACCCAAAAGCAGAAGCCGTTGAGCTGGTAAGTGATTGGTATCAAACATTTTTCAACCTTTTCTAAACTGCCTGGGCAATAGTGTAAGCAACCAAGTTAAATAATTGATTAAATGACAAGACTCTGACAAAGACTTAGTTTCAAAAGTTGGTTTCATTTTACATTCAGTTCATAAAATGTCTGTAAAAAATGTGACATCCAAACAATTATTTAATTAGCTCTTACTGATTAATTCTAAGGTCAAATACAAAGATAGTTCTGCATTCTCACATTAAGTATTGAAATGTTTTAACATTATTTATTAAACATTAGTTTTTAGTTGTCAATTAAGTATAAATAGACTTACTACCCAATTCTAATAACATATACCATATATAAAACAAAATTCACACATTCCTGTGATCTGATTCAGTGTATTGTATTTCAGAAAGAATCTTCCAGAGCAGCAACCAAAAGCCAACAGGCCAACATCAGTATCATCCAGAATGGCATTCTGAAGCCCACCAGGGATGATAACAGGAGACATGCATCACAGAAAGGTTTGTGTAAGCATTACTAATTTAAAAGTCAAAGCTCTTGAGTCAACTATCCCAATGATCTCTCAATGTTATTGCTGGTGCATCTACAGAAGAACTTGAGTAGGCATGTGACATCTGATAGTCAGATAAGACTAAACTTTTTAAGATTCCCATCTCTCTGGCTCTATGTCACCAACATACTTGTAATTGTATGAATGTTTTTAATTAAACTGCAAGTCAGACTACTGTTCTACATGTGAATTTAGTTTCAGGGCTTAAAACAAACTAGACATTTAATAAAGAACATGTACAATCATCTTACATTTTTAATCATTTAAAACTTGATCTCTGTATGGCTACTGGCTATAAACTCTTAGAGGAAACAATAGATTAAATACTCTAGAATTTAACTTAATGCACACAACTATGAATAAACACAAACCATTGAAGAAACATTAAAATTGCAGTCAAAAGCATTGCCTTCATCACCTCAGTATCACATTGTAAAGGTTAACACATGCCAACAGTGCAGATACGTATGGCGCTTGCCCTTGAAGGATTTTGGCCTAACTGCTCAGTGCTCCGCAAGTTACCCTCAGTACGAGGGGCTTTTGATGGAACAAAGACCATTTGTTCAGCATTTTTGTACTGCTGTGCTACACAATTAGTAGCATCATGCATGCTGAAATGGCAGCAATATTTGTCTGCGTGTCCAGGGTACTCCAGACTGACTCTCTTAGCACAGATCCAGGACGGACTTGTTGATCACAGGGTTGGTCCAGTCGTTCCTCAGATCATCCAAGTGATTGTCAAAGTCAATCAAGTTCTCGTAGGACCTGCCCTCTAACAGAGCAGATGTGATCT
Source organism: Percina caprodes (assembly GCA_013375575.1). NCBI lineage: Eukaryota > Metazoa > Chordata > Actinopteri > Perciformes > Percidae > Percina > Percina caprodes. The sequence continues at coordinate 514,546 of JABXJD010000270.1, read as the reverse complement.
TCTGTGCTTCGCTCCAATCCTCAAAACAGTCACTGGAAGACAGACAAAAACCTCAGTTTGGCAAACTGTTTTTGCTAGTTAATGAGAAAACACAGGGAGCTTGTGTGCCAGAAACTGTGGTTTAGGTTGCACATACAATACAGTCCAAGTGAAATAGCTCTTAACACTAACACACTTACAAAGTTACTTCTCTGCTTTTCCACTTGTTTTCATGATGGTCATAGATAAGCACAATAGGCTCGAAACAGCTCATTGTTAATCTATTGTTGTCCAGCTGAGGGGGAAAAACAGAGAAGATTACAAAGGATTTAATGGCATTGGACCTGTTCTGTATAGCTTTACAGGACCAGACTAGTGTCTCACGTTTTAGGGAAATCACTACCAATTCTATATACTTGACAGTGATGCTAACCATTTAACATTCTACCACCTCCAGGCAGATAACTGTGTTAATTTTGTCTGTACATTGTTAACATATCCTTTTGTAGAAACATGTTTTATGTTTGTAACCAATCAGTGAAAACTGCCGCACTTGTTGAAAAATCCGAAAGTCAGCATTAAAGCATATACATTACTTGAGGTAAATAGTAAACATACCAGTAACACCAGCCTAAATTATTTACTCTTACCATAACAATTGCAGCTTCACTGAAGTTCTCAGAAATTCTTGCAGCCACTTTTTCAGCAACTTGGTTGGGTCTACAAGAGAGAGGACCAAAAATGTATGTGCATTAGAGGCAGGGACAGTTTGGATTTGTTTTGTTCCTGAAAACAGCAGGGTGTTGGTGTCCATTCTGTTGTCTGTACCTTGAATCCTTTGTGCGTTCATTAGCTTGATAATATCCAGCAATGACGTAACTATTTTCTTTACACCACGTATCAATCTGTGATAGGTGCAGGAGTCGTGGAGTCAACATGAAAGGACAGAAGGATGGCAGACGTCAAACCAAATTCATTTTCAACACGGGAGAAAAATAGATATGGAACTACACCAATTTATTAGGGACAGATAGCTAACACAAATGTAATCTAAAACAGCACTGCAATAAACCCTGTGTTTACAATGTTCAGTTTTTGTGATTGTCGTTTTGAAAGCTGTAGTTTGTGGTGCTTTTTCATTATTCTGAGAGATGATTCTAATATTAAGTCTACAATCACATACATAGGCAGAACACAATAACAAAAAACACCTGTTAGTGCGAGGCAGTGCAATTCAACAGCACCACCAACTACAGCCTTCCAAATGACCATGGAACCCGTATAAATAGTTAAGTTGTAGAAACAACAACTGAACTTTTGTTCTGTTGGGCTGGTGTGTCAGACTTTATTAGTTTATAAGCCAGCTGTAAATAATAAACTTGTAACTGAGAGTGTATATTTTACTTGACGGATACTTACCAGTGTTAAAGCTACTTCTAGCATCGGTGCCAGAGCAAGTGTACCGTGAAACAGCGGCACACAGTCCACACATAAGACTGGTTCACCGTGGCTGGCTTTCTTCTTCTCCTTTGTCTTTTCTGCCACCAGCAATCCATTCACGGCGGAGTGAGGATACTTTGCAGCATGTAAAACCATTTTACAGTATGCCTGACTTGTCAGCTGAATAGGCATGTTTATAAGAAAATCAGCAAGATCGGTAAAAAGGCAGATCCTGTCAGAGAAGTTGAGTAGCTACACGATGAGTAACTGCTGCCAGCTACCGTTAGCTAACGTTACAAAGTAGATATCTACTTCAGCAGCTAACTTACTGCCAGAATATGTTGTTGACGTTACGCGAACATGTAAGCTTTCTAATTAGCAAAAATCACAATAGTCGTTTAATGCTCGATGAGATACTAAATGACACAAAATCTAGCCATAAGAGCTAATCTTACTTCCACCATCCACTCCTTTTTACAGTACCGGTGGTGCCGTAAACCACAATGGAAATATCGTAAAACGAGCTTTCACCGCTTGTAAGCTTGTAACGTTGACTTACGTCTTTCCGGTCTAAGTCATACTTCCTTTCAGACCATTGGCAGACGGGAGCAAGGAAGAGACAGTAGGTTGTATTTGTTTTATGAACAGCATCCATCTAACCATATAGAAATACATCACACTTTACCACTTACACACACTGTGACATTGTATGTATTCAAAGTGTAAATAATGTTCCAAGACGAATTGGCTTTTTTAACCGAAATAATCAGTTGTGTAAAAATGACATTGTCGGAGCGGACCGGAGCTAGGACGGGTTAACTTACCGGCTAGCTTCGGTTTCTTTCCGCTAGCTAGATATGTGAAGGCAGGCTTGTTGCGCAGACAATAGTTAAATGGCACAGTGGTCTGTTATGGGCTCATGTAGTCTCAGTAAATGGGACAAAATTGAATTATACAGTATTGGCTCAAAGAAACCGGTATTTATTTGATTATTTTAACCAGGCGCTATGACCTTGTGTTGGCAGCTAATGCTAACTTTAGCTTACCATTACTGCCAACGGCAGACGTTCTGTTTAGATACTATCACAACAACAATACCGACATTTAACGCACATGTAACGTTAGCTCGCTAAGTGAATAGTTCGTGAATCTTTATGCCAGCTTCGTGACTTGTTAAGTTTGAATGCAAGTATTTAAAACGGTCAAATGCTGACAATCGTTATATTATAGATTCACTACCAAATAATTAAGTATTTATAAGACACCTGCTAAAAAAATATTTGTTAATGTGTGTAGAAGATCAAACGACTTGTAGAGAGGATGTGTTTGAACGTATGTAAGTGTGCTTGAGGTTACTAATATCTTTCATCGGACCTTTTTACAGAATGCTGGCCTCCAGAGCACTTCGTCTTGTTGGCAAACGTGCCATTTCCACATCTGTCTGTGTTCGTGGAGGACATGGTAAGTGACTTGAACTGACATGTTCAAGTTAGTGTCTTCTATTTTTGGCTGGGGGGGTGGTACAATAGATCGAGTTTGAGCCTCACATACCCACTTCTTCGTTGATATATTGGAGTCACAGAGCAAAAAAATCATGCAATGCATTGCAGACTTTATTATTGCCAACCAGACATATCTATGTTTTCTATACATTTCAGCAAATATTTCACAATATTTTGACAAGATTCAGAGCTAAAAGAGCAACTTACTTCAGAAGCTAAGAAATACTGCTGGTGACTTGGCACAATAATTAATTGATAAAGAACACAGCAGTGCGATGCTCACAGCAGTCAACACTGTTTTCTTTTTCGGTGTTTAACAGTATAGTCTTGAAATCAAGTAAACCCAATTTAGTCTTGGACTACAAATGACATTTCTGATAAAGTTGGAATTAAGGCATTCTGTGTTAGTGAAAATCATTTGATAAGGCATTCTTCCCATGCAGGTGTTGCGAAGGTAGAGGACTACACCCTCCCTGCCTACTTTGACAGGCGGGAGAATCCCCTCCCGGACATCTGTTATGTCCAGAACCTGAGTCCAGAACAGGCGTCCCTGAAGGAGAAGGAGAAGGGCTCTTGGGCTGCACTCTCTGATGAGGAAAAGATTGCATGTAGGACTCCACTCAGCTTTTTTGAGATACTCTGTTTATAACTATTAGTTAAACTGGTTTTGTTATCAGCAAATTTTGTATTAATATGTTAATGAAAAAGCATTTTTCATCTATTTAGATTGTAATCATCTAAAGTTTGTGTTTCCAATGTTCAGTGTACCGCATCAGCTTCAAACAGAGCTTTGCTGAGATGAACCAGGGATCGTCAGAGTGGAAGTCTGTGGTTGGAGGGATGTTTTTCTTAATTGGCTTCACTGGCCTGGTTGTGCTCTGGCAGAGAAAGTATGGTATGTCTGCCAAAAAGTGTAACGGATAGATTGGAAATTCTGTGATGTAGTGATGCTTCTGTTTTCCAAATATACTCAATTCAATTGTCTTTATTACACTTATTTGCTTGCAGTATAATTAGGCACATATTGTCTCTTTGCAGTGTATGGACCTGTCCCACACACATTTGAGGCTGAGTACAAAGAAAAGGAGCTGCAGAGGGTGTTGGACATGAGAATGAACCCAGTGGAGGGCTTTGCATCCAAGTGGGACTACGAAAACAAGCAATGGAAAAAGTAAAGGACCCAGAGGACCAAAATCCAAACTTGAAGATAAAGGCAGACCAACTCAAAGATACAAGAATATCTATATTTCTGTATTTATCAATTGTCCACATTACCACAGTCTGTGCATTTTGGAAGACCTCTTCCTCTTAAGGTCGTTATGTAATATAGAAGTAACAAATAAAAATGGTTAAACTTATAAAACTTCTCAGTATTGCAGTTACTGAGTGACTTCTGTGTAAATAATGCTTTCACACTAAAGGACTTGTTTCATAGAAAAAAATGAAGGAATGTACCTCACCCCATTTAATTAGGTGATTTTAAAGCAATGTTATACATATGCTTGTTTTATAGGAAATTTAGCTTAAATATTTTTATAAAATTGAAACTTTTTTAGTTAAGTTAGTAGTGAACTTGACTTGATAATTTCTCTAATGTTCCAGTTAAAAACAGCTGCAGCTGTGACTGGGTCAAAGAAGCAAAAAATAGCCTTTAAATAGGTGGCCAGGGTTAGTGTAAAGACGACACTACACTGACCAACATTTTCTCTGTTAATAAACCTGAACGCTTGACAAAAAAATATATGTAGTCATCTGAAGTTGAATTCAAAATGAGTTCAGTGGGTAATGTTTATTAACAATACATGGATATATCAATGGAATAATTAGGTATGATGGGACATGTCCTCACTTCTATAGTTTCAAGCTGATTTTCTTACCAAAAAAGATACTAATAAATGAAAGACTATAAAAACACATTTCAAAGTAGGAAATAGCAGACATGGAAAGAACTGTACATTAGTAACCGCATAACGTCCTGGTGTTGACACAAGTACAATTTGTGGTACTGATGAATGCTTTAACTGAAATGTTATTTGTAACTGATAAATTGTGATTGTCATGATCAATATTTCATGCACTCAAAACCACAAGTATATGAGTTTGGGGAGATTATGAGAGGGATTTCGTTTTTGCCCATTTCTACGCCATCTTCATATTGTCTCCAATTGGGTATTGCAAAATAGGTACGACAAATATTGGATTTATGATTCCTTACAAGTAAAAATCTAAATCCCAGACTAAGGTAACGGTATGAGCAATCTGTGAGGGTGAAAGGTTTTGGGACAACTGGCAACGTGCTCTGATGTCACTTACCGGATGAACCCGCAGCTGCAGTTTTTTCACGTCAAAACAATCCGGAAGACGATGCAGCAGGACAGAACTGTTGTTCGAGCTGGCTGAGACGTGGTTAAGGCTGAATTAATAACATTGTTTCAGACACGGCAGTTGAAGTTAATAATGTTGTTGAATAGAAATCAATAATAGCGGCTTAAGCGAATGTTTTCACTGTTGTATGAGTTTAAAGTCAGGCAGTCCAGCCTCGCGTTTTGGATCCCCAGTCCATGTTAAAATATCGTAGCAGCAGATCTAAATATTAAAGTGTTAGCTCATCGCAGACTGGTTCAGAGTCATCATGGGCAATGGAATGAACAAGGTAGGCTTTGATTTTCATTTGAAGTTCAGGTGTTATGTTTCAGTGGCTGTTTATGGTAAAACTTACACTACACAGTGTAGCTAGATGCGCATGCCTCCTAATGTTAACATTCAGTCAGTTTAATCAATCTGTGCCATGACAAATGATACCTTAATTAAGTGCAGAAGCTTTAAGTGCAGCAGATAGTTATCCCTTTTGAATGTCTTTATAATGTGTAAACAGCTAAAACATTCGGTTCGGGCAACATTTAAAAGCATGCCTTGGTTGGTTAGTTTCAATTTGCCTATTTTGTTTGTTTTATGGATTTGTGATGAATTCATTTGATTTGGTTATGATATTTGTAAGTGTTTGTACTCCACACAGCAGGGTGGTACAATGGGTTGGGACACTAGCCCTGAACCAAAAGGCTTGGTTTTACGTTTCTTCTTCCATCCTGCTTATATGACCAAAAGCAAGGCACTAAATTTATGCCAGGGCCGCTGTGGCTGACCCTGACTTCTGGCCAAGGGCATCACTTTGTGTTGAAAAGTGGTGGAGACATAAGGCCTCAGATGAAAAAAGGGCAATACAAAACACGAAAATAGGCCAACTTAGCATTAAAGGCACAGCAACTAGTGATAGCCAAATGAAGCTTCATGAACCAATTTTGATATTTTCTGAGCCCACTAGATGGCACTCTGTTCATTAAAGGGTTGAAAGCACACTGAATTGTTATTCCTTAAGCCCTTCTCTTAAAACCAAGAGTGCCATCTTGCTCAACTATTACAACCAGTGGTTTATGAAACTTCATTTGGGCATAACTAACAATTTTCACGGCACAGTAAGTAAGAAACAGTCATCCATACAAGAGTACAGATTTTGTTCTAACATTTTATTTTTTTTTTTTTTTAGATTTATGTTGGAAATATCTATATTTATGTAGGAAAACACAAAATTCAGGACTTGCTTCAGTTGGTTTGCACATTCAAAACATATTCCACATATCTGTGGTTTCTATGTTCTATTTTACATAACATTTTACATTTTACATATTTAACAAATTTGCTTTTAAAAAGTGATGGGGACAAATGCGGTCATTTCAAAAAAATTCCCCTAGAGTCTCCAATCTAAATGACCCCTATGCCATGACAATGGATTCATGCAACTAGAATTCTGAAGATCAAATCAATAGATTATTGCAACATTGCTATTGTGTATTTAAAGTTTGCTTTGTTGCAATTATGACACTGTGACAAAACTATTTACTTTTCAAATGATGGCAAAAAGTTCACTGCCAACATGCAAAATTAAATTGATGCCCAGTATAGTTAGTTAATAGAAAGTGAAAATACATTTTGACAAAGTGTGTTTAGCAAAATGTCCCTTTGAAACAGGTCTCACTAAAGTAAGATGAGTACATTTTAATTTTGTCTTAAAAAGACTTTGCATAAACAGATACATTTGTCATCTGAATTTCCATTCTTTATTGCCACAACAATGTGCAGGCTAAGTTAGTCAAGTATTTTATTAGTGTAAATCCAGAATTATCTTTAGACATCTGCTGTTTCCTAGTGGCCTAGCAAAGTACAGTAACACTCAGTGGCTGCTTGCCGATCATCACTTCATCCTGATAATCCTGCATCGTTGCTTCAGGCCTTGTATGGCTGTAGGGAATGATTTGCTGGTACTTGGTCCTTAAGCCTGAAACCTTAAGCCCTAAATTCAATCTGTTTGAACCTGTGACATTTGTTCCTTTTCAAGTGAAGATTTTAAAGCTGGACTGTAATGAATATCTAACCTGAATGCAACATATCTGTGACTGCTGCTTCACAGGTTGTCGATGGGCTCTACCTTGGGAATATAAGAGGTAAGACAAACATGATGTAACTTAATTGGATGTTTGTAAATTTGATACATAGGGTATGGCTGGGTTGGGTCAGGCTTTCAGCACCAAAGGCGGAAGGCAAAGATAAGAGGCCATAAATGCATTAAGGAATAAGTGGTGGGGGGATTGATACAGTAGAATATGACAACACTTTACCATTAAACATATTTCTTTGTTTTATAGACTTTTAATGCAACACACAGTACTCTCCCAAATAATATGGACCAAAACCATGCATCTTGCCCATATTCACCGTGAAGGGTTTTCTATTGAAGTGCTGAGTCTTTTTACAGTATAACAAGGTTTTACCTTAAAAAACATCAAATGTTGTAGCTGAAAGTAGTTCTGTCAAACAGATATTTCAGAGTAAAGAGATGCAAACACTTTTTGACGAAAGACAATCAAACTTGAAGGTGCTGCTTCACATAAAACACAAGAGTCAACAGTCTTGAGTGTGTCCCTTCCTGACCTGAAACAACCAGGTTTCCAACTTTAGCTGCTGCACTCGTGGCTCTACACGATGGCAAAAACATGATGGCTAAAATTAGTTCAAGTGACAGGAACAAGTGACCACAGGCCTTACTGTACCAATTGATATTGCAGGATAGTATACAAGTCACAGACCTTCCTCTGCAGTAGTTTACAATATAACTGGTCAGAGTTGTTGGTGTGTTATGTTGGTGTGAAATTTAGTTACATGACTCTGGTAAGATATGTTCTTTCTTTTCGTCCCAGATGCAGAAAACAGAGAAAGTCTGTCTAAGAATGGCATCACCCACATCCTGTCTGTGTACAACAATGCTAAACCCGTGTTTGAGGTTAGTGGAAAATGGTTGGATGGATTAAACTATTTGTACTTCCTGCGAAACATGTACATGGAGATTTTGGTATGACTGTGCAGGTAATAATGTGATGTGTCCTGTCAGCCAGCTGGGGGTGGTGATGAGTTATGGTAGAAGCAAAGAGATTGTGGGTGAGACGGACAGTTTACATGCTGAGTGGTGTGTGTTTACAGACAGGCGCTTGAAATCTCTGAAACCATGTGAAGTTTCTTTAGCAACTCTAATCTGGTGTAATTGCCAGGCATTGACATAAGTGTGAGGTTTTTAATTCAGAGATGGTAATGTATTATTCAACACTATGTTCTGAGACTGATATTTGTAGCAGAGGAAAGTGATTTATTACAGAGGACCTTGTTGTCCACTGTGTCCACAAAATGCTCAGCATGTCACATCCAGATGACAGACACATTCAAGTCAGTTTCTTATGCTTGTCTTCAACAGAGAATTATATTAGCTTTATGTTTATTAATGCAAAGCCCCAGAAAGCTTTAATAGTAAAGAACTATATTGAGTGACTAGAAAATTACAGATCCACCTTAAACCTGTTACATACCCTATTCTTCTTTTAAATCTATCGTAAAAACACACTTTTCTGAATTGTTTCTTCTGTTTTACTTTGTTTTTATTGTGTTTTAGTAATTCATACCTCTCTTGTCATTGTTACTGTATCAATTCTGTTTTTATTTATCTGGTAATTAGTCTTGTTTTTATGTTGTTGTAAAGCACATATCAATAAAGTTATTAATGTTATAATAATAATCATTTCCTAATAATAGTTTGAGCACTTAATGTGAATTAATTTATTCAATTAAGATTTACAGATTACAGCCAGATCTATTGCATGGCCTATATTCTAGATTTTTTTCAGTTATACAGTTTTTATGTTTTACAGGACATGACATACCTTTGTATTCATGCAGCTGATGCTTCCAGCCAGAACCTGTGAGTACACACACACACTCTCTCTCACTCACTCAAATGTGCATGTTTATACCTCAGATTTTAAATGTCTATGTGAATTTCTGAAGGGCTGATGAGTCACACAGTATTATTTCAACACTATTACCCTCCAGATTGTGGTCCCAGGGCGTGACAGCCCAGTGCAAATTGTTACAAATATTATATGAATCATTTTAACAGTTTAAAAACTTAAAAAAAACAAACGTTTTTAGACATTTACTAATGTCTTCTTGCTCGTTCAATTTATACTTTAATTGCCTAAATTGAAGCAGTACAGGGCAGAGTGACCAGACTTAATTTATTTAAATCATTTATCAGTTCTGTTCATCTCATGGCTTATAGATATATGAAATAGTATAAAGTAGAAAAGTAGACCCTGCAAATTTGTATTTAATTATGGAATGTTACTAAGGAAAGATTTAGCACTAGATTCTATTTTGTGTGAGTGAGTGAGTGAGTGAGTGAGTGAGTGAGTGAGTGAGTGAGCAAGAGAGTTGTATTCATTGTGCCAATGTTAATCAGTAAGCAGACTGTGTTGAAAGAGGCATGAGTTGTCCCTCCACCCCTGCAGCAACCGATAACACAACACATTAGTCATTGCATTTCTGTGACTTTCTTTGTGGGGTCTTTTGACCTCATGCAACACTAGCTGCAGTGATTCTGGATTAAACACTTGACACGGGCTGAGGGCACAAACCAGAAGTACCAATCCCGGTCAGGGTTCCTGCACAGACAGACAGACAGACAGACAAAGATGGGATCTGGCAAAGGGGTTACATAAATCCCCATTGCATTACACCATCCCTGTGAAGCTCCCTGCTGACACCATGTGTGTTAGAGGAGGCACATTGCTCTCTACAACATCCACATCAACAGTGAAGTCTGCAGTCACAAGGACCGTACAATGAGGGAATTGGTTATACTAAAATGGGGAGAAAGCCGCAGAAAAAGTTGGGGACATTTTGATGCAGGATGAATAATTAACTTGCTGACACAACAGTGTGGAAAAAGATGGGACACATTGCTTGGTTGAATGCAGGCTGAACTGACTGGTGTCAAAGGGGTATCAGATTCTCTATTAGTGTTTCTCAATTCAAAACTCTTCATTCAAATTTCCTGCAAAATATAATGCACAGGACTACAGTTAGAATAAGTTATTGCAAACTTCCCATGTGACTCAGACAAAAAGTTGTTGTTGTTTGGCCTGGCTTGGGGAGATAACACTGTTGGTTCCCAGAAGGAGTTTGACTTTGAGTGCTGCAGTCATTGAAGTTGTCTGGGGTTAAAAGAGTAACTCTAGTTGCTTTACTTTGTAAAATAAATAAACAAAAATAAAGCTAGGTAAAATGCAAGTTTATGAAAATTAAGGTTCAGTGTTTGGTTGCATGTTGCTGATTGGGTTTGGTTGGAGGTGTCTGACCCCCACTGTCGCAATCAAGTGTCCTTCCCTCAGGCAGCAGAGGAAGGAAACCTTAGTGTGACATCTGGCTGTTGGCCTCGACCACCCAGGGCTGTATTAAACCCCCTCTGTCACAATCACTGGTCTGACTGAAGGGAGTGGTGAGGCCAACTGACGCACCATCTTGCCCACCACCATTGTTTGGAGGAACTGTTGCAGTGGGAAGCTGTCTGAAAACTTAAAAATGTTCTTAAAGCTCTTGTGTCTGTACTGTGGGATGGATTTCAGGAAGTAAGGGTAATTTGTATAGCCCTAAGTCACAGTTACTGTCCCCATAAACTGCGTCAATTATCCTATAAAAGAAAAATAACTTAAATGACAAATCTTGGTCAGGGCCTCAGACACATCCATTTCTATGATCATCAGGCATTTAGTGATTGATGGGGTTAAATACTAGCAAAGACATCAAGGCATTGCCGTTGATGTTGTCAAGGTTATTGTAGAATTGACACAGTGCGGTGATGTCATCCTCTGAATTAACACAAAGTATTTCATTGGAATTGCTTCAAATGTTGTAACTTCATATAGTTGCTAGCTACCATGCACATGTACCTGTTTGTGGAGGGCCAGGGATTCCCCTTCTTTGTCCACACTCTCATGACAAGCCTGCTATGGTTTTAATGCACATTGTGCACTGACCATGAAGGTGTAAACTCATTTGCATCAAACATTTACAAAATGAGATGTGCATTTGTGCTGGGAGTTTGCGCATCCACCATGGTTTGTTTATAACTAAGATGGTACAATTTGTTTTTGTTTTAAAAATGATTTCTCACACATACTTTGTAATTATATTGAAATAGAAATTCACAATAGCATAAAATTGCACAAGCAAATTTTTTGTTTCAGTATTCTCTAGATTCAACTGGTTAAAACCTCAAATATTTGTCACACGGTAGTTTTCTGCATATTAAACAAGATGACCGGAAACCTCTGTGCTAGGAAGACAGAACAAAGTGCTGAGGAGACATGTTTAGAAGGAGTTTGGATCTCAGCAAGGAGGAAAAAAGAAAAGTGGCAGTCAATCTATTTTAGCCTCAGTCTGTTATTCTGTCTGCTATTGAGTAACCAGCATCTGCTCCTCAGGAGACAGCATTATCAGCCATGCACTTCTTGATTATGCAAAACACCATCAGTGTTTCCTGACAGTGAACAAGTAGGATATTTGAGGAGCAGTTGAACCACATCTTGCTGCTTTGTGTTCATTGTTATGTCCACGTAGACTGACATTCTGAGGATTTCTGTGACATTATGCAACAATGAGCCATTTTACTATTTGTGTTTTTTGTGGTCAAGGTACAATATAATTTTGTATTGTGTTCCTAGTATTTCTCAGATTTTGATAGGCTTGCATATTTGCGAAGAGTCTTACACATTGGTCTGACACAACCTCAGAATGAGACTTTAGTTTGGAGAGCAGAAACATGTACTGTATACATGTTCAGTCCACCATAAGGCAGGAGGTTATTTGCTGTATTTTGATTCACTTTATCATTTGTAGACACAGAATGAATGAATGCTGGAACCTGATGTCATTTTGCACATAGACAAAAACAAGGACAGTTACTTCCCTTGTCTGTCCCTATGGTGTCTGTGCTCTGGTCTACCACAGACTCTCTGTATGAGCCGCCCTGAGAGTTTTTCTCACATGACAAGTTGGAGTAGTATCCTAGTAGTAGTCTAGTAGTATGCATTCTCAGAACTACCAAAACTCTATCAAAACTACCTCTCCAATTCTGGGACTTATTACTCTCATTATATTTGAGAGAAACCTGCAGATTATGCAGTCAAAATCAGAACAAAATTATGCTATCAAAGTTTCAGCAACCTATTTGAAACACAAAGTTCGGGCCTCGAGAAAGGAGTTTCAGTTCAAGGCGTCCTTTCTCATATCCTATACTATATGTGTCATCTATTGTTAGCTTTAAAAAAAAAGCAAAACAAAAGCACTGTTAATTTTATGTTATTTTATTTCGAAACATTAGCTTCTATATTGTGTACTGCAAACCACAGAAAATGTGTGCTGTATATCAGAGTCTTGGTTTGGTTGTTTTTTCTTTTCAGATTACAGCATTTTAAAGAGTGCATCAGCTTCATCCATGAGTGTCGCCTGAATGGTGGATCATGTCTCGTTCACTGGTAGGTTTCTATGTCTAAAGCTGTAACCAACACCTTCCTGGCATCTGTGGTTGTCAAGACATGTCATGTTTACTTTGGATGTAGGTTTGTAGTATGCCTCAAAGGATAGAACCAAAAAACAAACCCATCCAGTAGCTGTTATTGACCTATTACCTGTAAGAAATAAGGTGTTAAACATGAAGTTGCTTTATGATAATTACCAAACTGTGTGCTTTGCTTTGCTGCAGCCTTGCAGGTGTCTCCCGCAGCACTACCATGGTGGTGGCCTACCTGATGACTGTCACCCACTACAGCTGGGATGAATGTTTATCTGCTGTCAAGGCTGTTCGCTCCTTTGTCGGCCCCAACTATGGCTTCCAGCAGCAGCTTCAGGAGTACCAGACGACACAAGTCTCAGAGGTAAACACACAAAAGAACACATAGACATGACAAATGCACACAAGCAATACCTACAGAAGGCACCTTTACAGTTTGTAAACATGTAGCCTAAAGTCAAAGTTCATATTTTCATGTTTAAAAATTCCAAATTCTATGTTTTCCTCACTGGTATTTTTCTAGCAGTAGCTCTATGATATATTAGCATTCTCTAAATTCCTTTGTGTCTTATGTGCTATCGTGATTCAACGCTACTTGCATGCATACAACCATAACACTGCACATAAAGTCTGTGGTTAACATATCAACTGTTAATTGTGCCTCTCTTGTTGTCATGGAACATGATATACCTGATGGTTGTGACAGATTAATTTGTGTCCATTTTTTTTACATTTGTTATCCTTGTGGAGACCAATAAACAGCCACGGTTTGTTTTACATTCAAGCCAGCATAGCTGAGATACTCAGCTACAGTCAATCTGTAGAATATAACACAGCTATGTGAAACTTAGTTTGTTAGGTTCATATTATGCATTTAATGTTGTATGAAACAATCTCATTAATTCTTGTTTTTAATTGGTATGTTAACATCCAAACTCAGAGCAAGTGGTCCTAATCCTCTTCTGTTGTTTATTAAGGGGCATTGTCCTCAAATGCAAACTGTGACTTCTTGCCGGCCTAATATGAGGGAGTTTTGGGGTGCTTTAACCCCCAACAGCTTTGTGGGGATCTTTACAGTGGACTTCTTGTATTTGATGAGTGAGGAGCCTCTTTGGGATACATAATCCAAGATCCTGCACTTCTAGAGACAAAGACCTGCCCTATAATGCTCATAGCTCTCTGCTTTCACTTTGAAGAATATCACCACTGATAGGAAATATTCAGTTTAAACTTTCTGATTTCATGTCCAATCTAATTTTGACCGTTTTCTTAATACAGAAAAATGTTGAGCAATGTAAAATTCTAGTTCAAGCCTTTGTAGACATGTATTTGCGACATTAGAGGACTAATATTCTGTTTTCAAGTAATAATCATATTAAGATTTTAGTGAGTGAGTACATTTCTAATTGTATTTCATTTTGAACCATAGTCGCCACAGCATTTTACTATTGGCAGGATATGTTATATTAAAACACACTGTAGGCAGCCTTTTAACATTTTGCACAAAGCATCTAGTGTGTGATCCCATTACAGTGGCACTGGCCCAGCCTTTGAGTAGAGAAAGGGAACTGCAGGGGGTTTGCTGGGATTGCATTAGCTTGGTACTGCTCATCACGTGTTTAGTATTACTGTCAGCATCTTGCAACATGACTGAAAAAAATGTTCATTGTTTGTAATTCTTGCACTGATTTCGAGGATTTAAGGGGAAATGGGATTTCTGTAGCTGTGCTTTTCCCACATCTGCCTCAGATAGAAAGTGAGGAAGCCTCAGGACAACAATGTAGTCTGCAGCTGTAACAGTCACTGCCACCGCATCACAGTAACAAGACATGTATAACAATATACTGCAGTGCACATCCTCTGTCTTCTGCTAATTTAGTGACAGAAGAAACTTTCAGCTTTTAATTCCTTAAACATACTGTAATAATCCAGAGTAGGGTGTAAAATTAGGCTCCCAAAATTACTCAAATAAGGCAAGAAGGCCAGAGAATCCCATTTATAGAGAGCTAAAAGACTGATAAAGACCATCTTATTTTTTCTGCTTAAAGGAGACCAGGTTTCTACTTGTGTTTTTACCTGAACAGGTTTACATACTTTAATGTTCAAAAAACACTTGCTGCACCTGTGTTCACCCACTGTCTGATTGGTCAGTGTTTGCGGATCTCCAGCGTTTCCGCATCTGTGCTCTGCGTTAGATGCTAGATCAACTCGGACCCCAGGAAGTGCGCCAGGCTTTGAAACAAACTGAAAATAGTGGCCAAAAAGTGGAATTGCAACTCCTGGCCCGTCATGTGAGGCCCTATGGCCCAAAAAGTAGTTTTCCCATATACGCGAAAGAAACGTCTGTAAATCGGTGGACAAATCTTTTTGAGTGTCACTCACAACCCATGCAAAATAACTTGTTTAACTATCAGAATTTGATTAATTTAGTCTGATAACATTTGGAAAGTCTAGAAGAGCCACACGGATAAATAATTTAATCCCCACTGAAGTTGACGGAGCGCTAAACCGGAAGTAGTCGGCTCGGCTAGCGGAGGTCTTTAGCGCGCCTTCTCTATGGGCCGTTGATTGCAGAAACAGTAATAATAATAATAATAATAATAATAATAATAATAATAATAATAATAATTTTTTTAATTTGTAATGCACTTTATATTTGCGCAAATCCCAAAGTGCTACATGATAAAAACAGGTAAGTGATAAAATAAAACACATGGAGAGCATGAAAATAAGAAATAAAATAAACAAAAACAATAAGGAAAAGGGCAAGAGATCAGTCAAAAGCTCTCCTAAAAAGGGGGGTTTTAAGGCCACGTTTAAAATCATCCACAGTCTGTGGTGTCTTCAGGTGGTCAGGGAGAGCATTCCACAGTCTGGGAGCCGCTGAGCAGAAAGCCCGATCTCCCATTGTACGGAGCTTTGTCCTGGGAGGTTTCAGGCGATAACCTGAGGCAGATGGGAGGGTCCGGGTTGAGGTCTGTGGGGTGAGAAGTTCCTTGAGGTAAGGGGGGCTTCACCGTGGATGCACTGATGGGTAAAGAGGGAGACCTTGTACTCAATCCTGAGTGAGACAGGAAGCCAGTGGAGTGATTTGAGGATGGGGGTGATGTGGTCATGTTTGCACACCCTCAACAGGATCCTAGTAGCGCTGTTTTGAATGTACTGCAGCTTCTGAAGGCTTTTCTCAGGGATCCCAGTGAGGAGCGCATTGCAGTAGTCCAGCCTGGAGGAGACAAAAGCGTGGACAAGCTTTTCCGCGTCAGCTGGAGTGAGTGTGGGACGGAGTTTAGCGATGTTCCTGAGGTGGAAGAAGGAGGTCTTGCAGAGATGTTTGATGTGAGCCTCAAAGGCCAGATGAGAGTCCATTTTAACACCCAGGTTAGTGGCAGATGTTGACAGTGGAATATTTTGGCCAGAGAAGGGGATGCTGGTAATGTCAGATGACCGAACCTGGTGTGGAGTGCCGACTAAGATGGCTTCAGTCTTGAAGCTGTTTAGCTGCAGAAAGTTTTGCTTTGCTTTGATTGCAGAAACAGTGCTGATAATCCGGGTAATTTTCGACAATATGATGGCTTCATGCGCCACTTAGCAACTCTCATAGGAAGAAATGGGGCTCTGCCTTGAATGCTGTATCCAGGTCTTATAATACATCCATGGTGTCCACATCAACACTTGGGCTTCCCTTCCTGTCTGTTGTTGTAGCTGAGGACTAACTGTAACAGAGTATAGCTGCACAATACTCTACCATGAGAAATCACCAGTAAAGGCTTCTAAACCAAAAACTACACAATCAAATGTTCGAACGATTGAGCGTGTGATCCAAAATTGGGAAAAAATGATTAATAACATTGTCAACCAAGAATGTATGTTAAATGTAAACACTGCAGTACATCTGTTGACTGGTGTTGAAGCCCTGCGCAGTATGCTTGTGTATCGGGTGTGATGTAGCATTCACGTGCTCTGTTGTTGCTTGCAGCTGGAGAGTGACTGAGTCTGCAATGGAGTATATAGTGGGACTTTATACCATAAAAAAACACTAATACAGGCTTCTAAAAGAAATTAACAACATGGGCAGCCAAGATTACAGGTTTCATTGGCATTAACATGTAGCTACATATAGCAGTGTATGTAATGTAAACACTAGTAGCATGTCTTTCTGGAGCAGATAACCATATGTTAAAAAAAGAAAAAAAAGAAATTAACTCGTATGACCTCATACCATGTGGAGAGTAGAAAAAACAGTTGAAACCACAGCGTACAGTAAGTATTTCTTTTAAATATGCTTACCTGATTCTTTGAAGCTCTGGCCATGTTTAATATAACCATCCCACATTGTAACATAATAAAAATGACAGAAAATACGGAAAAGCATTTAAAGGAGACCTATTATAGGTCTCCTTTAAATTCTTTGCATTGTACTATACATGTTTGGTTGTTTTTATTCTGTTAAAAGAATAAAAATGTGTCATTGTTCTGAAACAATTCATCTATGAACCTAAGCCTTCCTAAAGTTAACTATCTGCCTTAAATCAACCTTTTGTCTTGACTTCAGGGTTATGACTTGAGCTCTAACATAACAAATTTCTATTTTTACCTGATTGTAATGCCACCCTTTTTGATGTTGATACATCTGACATCAAACCCAAGTAGCAAAGTATTCTGATGTGGCAGATTTGAAAGAACCTTGCAGCTTCTAACAAGATTAATTTTCCTTTTCAAGATGACTGATTGACAGTAGAGTCTTACACCTGATATCAGTCCTCTGATCTTTATTATACTGTGCTTTTGAGTATTGTATTGTTATGAGTCAGTGGTGCTGTACTCTTTTGGTTTTGGGGTTAAGTGTGAGAATACTAATTTTAGGAAGATGAATATATTACATTCAGAGTGACTTTCACTTCATTGTATTTCATAAAGAATAAGGTATTGCACACAATTCCTTGACATAATTTGAAAAATGCAATTCCTCACTTTTTTTCAGTTGCTGTCGTTAAACCAACATTAAAATTCTTTACTGGAAAGGAAGCATGTAATACAATTTCAGTCTGCATTCTAGTGACAATAAAAATCAAAATACTAATCATAAATAACTATCTTTACACACAAATGATGCTCCTATAGTATCTATCTCCAAAAAGCAATTACTACCATCAGCTCACCAGCTGCAATCTATCTTCACACTTCTCTGTGACCTGACCAGGGGCCAATATATTTGTGGGAACCTTAACAGATTAACTGCAGAGGAAAAATAGCACTTTAGTCAGTTTCATGGAAGGAGTTATCATCCCAAACCCTCTCATTTTGTGCTGTACAACTGAAGTCATCTAAATTCTTCACCGCCTTGAAATAAAAAATACATGCAAACATAAATATAGTATGTCTTGGATTTGGAATTTAGAGTCCACATGGTGTAGCTTCACATGTCAGAAAATAGATTTTTAGCATTTTTTGGCTTTGAAATGATTTTCCAGGTGACTATGTGAGCAGGAACGTCTGCAGAGAGCCAACTGTCTCATCCAAAACTGTCTGTCCTCTCCTATTGTCTGTCAAGTTCCCTTGCAGGCCATCTTTTTGTATTCATCACTTCCTGCTAGGAGACTGAATACATGGATTCTAATTTAATGATGTACATTTTGTATTGTCAAAAATTCTGTTCAAACTATGAAATCAACTGTGCACTCATGGTTGTATTTTTGGATCTTTTTGATTCAGAAAACAAGAACATAACTCTGATCCAATGTGATCCAATTGATTCAAGTCTTATGAAAGCACTGGATACATAGTATACGCACATTTTAGACTGGACTCATTGTTTAAAGACACTACACTGTCTGTATCTTTTACTGTGACTGTTATTGCCTTTCTTCATTTCAACCCCAACTGGCCCGTCAGACACCACCTACCAAGAGCCTGGGCCTGTCTGAGGTTTTTTTCCTAAAAGGGAGTTTTTCCTTGCCACTGTTGCACTGTTGATTGCTCTGGAGGGAACAACTACAACTGTTGAGTCCTTGTAAATTATAGATTGTGGTCTAGACCTACTCTATCTGTAAAGTGTCTTGAGATAACTCTCTGTATGAATTGATACTAGAAATAGAATTCAATTGTATGAGGTACCACTTTTCAAAGGTATCTTGTATCTTGTTGTGTGTGTAGATTTATAGCTTGGGAAAAAAAAACTAAATTGAATTTGCCTGTCAATGCCACTACATATATGCATATACATAAAATGTATAGTCAGTAAGGTATTAAACACTGTATTGTAATTTGATCTTAACACAATGACATTTACTTAGTTACGTTATTTGTCTGTCCTCTTGTCCCCAGTACCGAGCATGGTTACGGTCCAGTTTCCGTCCCTGTCCGTTTAATGACCAGGAGCAGGTGTGTGCCCTGCTAAGCCAGTTCACAGAGCAACAGCAAAGCCAGAGGAGAGGAGCAGACCAGCGCTGGATAAATCAAGGTGTAGGTGTCTGTTCTCTGCCATCCGACCGTGATGAAGGCAGCAGTTGAAGCACAGGCCTCTGGTCATGCTATAGCCCTGCCTATGGCTGTCTGTAAATGACACGTAGCTATTATTCTGTACCCAATTCCAAATCAACCCAAAGTTGTGTTCAACTTTAAGGCCTTTGTATAACTCTTAAAGCATAGGATGAAATAAATCCCCCCCTTAAAAGCCAGGCATATCTTTCATACTTAACTTGCATCTGTCTATTAATTTCTAATCAATGGAGGTTGATTTAGAATAGGGCTACAGACTTTAACCCACAACCAGTACCTTCTTTTCTCCCTTAACTGAGTATAGCCACAGCTGTGGTATTGGTGCTCACAGAAGCCTTACTCTTAACACCTCAGCACCTTAGCCATGATGAATAAACAACAGTTCCACGTGGACACTTTACACCTGCAGCGTTCATCTCGGTAGCCTTAAGTGACTTATTTAATGCAATCTTAAAGGAACATTTTGTCTCTAATTATGTGCATGTCTAGTCTGTGCTGGTGGACAATGATATCTACAAATCTACAAGCAATTTAATGCCCATTATTCTGAGTAGTTATTCTGACATGTACTATTTTAATGTCCTGTCCAGGCTCTTAATGTATGTGTATTTCAGACCTGTGTATAGTGTGTTCTAACAAACAGAGCGTAAATTATAATTGTAATTTACCCACTGGGCATCAATAAAAATATTTATTATTATTATTATTATTGTTAGTGGTATACTTGATCAACACTGCAGGTGGGGAAGTTGGCATGCTTGCCAGGCTGACAGCATAAAATGTGTTATTATGTATACGTACGTCCTACTGAATTCAAACACCACTGCTTGACTGTCAAATGTGCAACCACTATAAACATTGCATGTACCAGCAAATACGCTAGCCACTTACATATGTTATAACAACAATGAATATATTACTGTAGCACATCACTGCCCGTGTAGTAAACAGCAGTTTACACCCAGTTGGATACTCTTCTCTGATTCCAGTTGGTACATTTTGTTTCATATTTTAAGATTTTAAGTTGTCAACACACTATATGTACAAAGTACCAATCTAGCACCAACAGTGGAACTTAGTGACTTAAACAACTCTGTCCTAGCCAACAAACTTCTTGCTGAGTTATCTCTCTTTTCAGGCTGAAAGAACAAAACAAAAAACAGTACAACAGACAGACCCTCTATAGTTTGTCCAGATAAGATAAGCCAGGGGGGGGAAAACACGGAATATGTTTTAAAATGGGTAAAATGTTTGTTTAAGTGATACATAGCAGGTTGAATTGGGAAGCTACATTAAGTATTGCTGAGTAAAGCTACTTCTATGTATGAATCTCTGCTGTCTTCCTGATTTTACTTATGCCCTGTTTTATCTTTTTATTGTGACAAAGCTGATTTATACATAATGTGTGTTATACATTCATGGGTACAGTTAATTGTTTTGTGTATTTATGGTGTTTTTTGTTTGTTTTTCTAATCCAGTGAATGACAAAAACTATGGTAATGCTAATATGTACTTTCAACACTGTGTGTAAATAAAAGAAATTACTATAAATGTGGTTAGTATTGTATTGCACAGCTCACTCTAGATAATCTGCTTGTCTCATAAAGCAACTTGATAACCGCACTAGTAAAACACAATAGCTTTTCTCAAATTTCAGTCTGTGTTCACGATTTGAAAGGTTTCTGGGTTTTACTCAGCGATCACCTGCTAATGCTGCTTAGACCCTTGTTGTACATAAAAATATACAGTGTGGTACATATTTTAGTACCAGACAATAATCATCAAGGATTCAAAACTACATACTTATACACCGTGATTTCAATGTTTTAAATTGTAAAAAGTTGGAGGTGTTACCCCTGAGACATGACAACAAACCAGTATATGAGAAATTAGGGGTGAAACTATAAGTGAAGTTAAAACTGTATTTAATGAAAAATATGGATTACCTGAGAATTTGAAAATTACAGATTTATTATGTGCAGATTATATCGCTCACCAGAAAGATTACTATTTAAATAACTTTTAATCACAGGTAATACTATTTACATAAAAAGCATTATACAGTAAGCCAAATCAATACATCAATATAACAATTCATATGTTTTCATAATTCAAACATGTCCCACATGATCATGGTTCCAAATTAGTCCTGTGGGTCTTTTGCCCTATGATGTGTAAAGCGACACATCAAGACTACTGAAATTTATCAGAAATGCTTCCTCAAGGTTTTCACTTTCTGAAGAGCATCAACATGCTATTATAAAATCTTCCAAGGAATACATCATCGCTTCCATGGAACTGAATTCTGGGTTAGGGGAAATAAAACAGTAGGATGCAACCCCACTCTTTGATTGAAATTACCTTAAATTGAAATTTAGTTTATTAGTATAATACCCCTACCTATATGTGTATATTTCATGGCTGAAAAGAGTGACTGTTCATAGGATTTACTGTTGTCCGGATGTTCATACAGGCTCATTCCTGGCAGGGCATCCAGAGAGGTGGTGTTTACTTAGCAGAAAGCCTACATTCAGACTTACTGTGAATTTAGCAAAAGTTAATGGGCTACTGGTGGGACATGCCATTGAAATAATGAAGATAGTTTCATCTGTTCGGTTTAGTTAGTTTAATTATCATTTCATAATGAAAAAGTTCATATAATAAGCTAAGTTAATTGAGATGAATAAGTCTTATTTCCAGGTATTTTTTGATAAATTATAAAAAAATTTTTATTATTTTCCTAATTAATCATTTGGTTTAATGTCTTTTATTAGATAACCATGAAGACGGTGTATAGAAATATAACGTGGCTTTATTACTTAGCCCACTGTGAAATCCTTTTGATCCTAAAAACAGATATTATTCAGCCTATCGAGTTTCCTACTTATCCTCCCACCATCATAGTTTACATTATTATTATTTGTGTTATTATTATTAGTAGTAGTAGTAAAGGATATCTCCCAGAGGACTTGTGGAATCAACCTACTTAACCATAATACGAACAGTAGGCTACCGCTCACAACATTTTGATGTTTCTCATCAGTACTGAGTGGGCGCTTGACGGACGCATTAGGCTACCTTTGTCTGGAGCGCAGAAATCCCCCACAGCTCAAGGTAACTTGTGACTCTCCGGGTTTATTCAGCGTAGCTTTGAGCGTGGGCAGCAACTTTACAACCATCGCTTGTGTCAGGCCATTTCTTGTAAATACCCGCAGTTAAGAGAAAAACACTTCCGGAATGGGTTGGCATACTGAAGCTTCAACGCAGTCATTGGTCAGAGGGGGGTAGCGTTGTCAAATCATCTCCCAGCTTTTTCATTCATGACACGGAGCACAATAAAGTCCATATAGGCATATGTCAGGGAGAACTCACTTGATTAAAGCTGACAGTGAGCCATCTATCAACATCGCAGGATATCCCAAGCAGGGAAAGAGCTCAACCGCTTGTTAAACTGTAAGTGCTTTTACTTTTGATTTCTTCCCTAACGGGCGAATTGCTTTAGAACACAATTTAAGCGGTTTGATTAAATATATAGGCTATTATAATACTATCTTAGACAGAAGTAAATAAAAACTATATTTGACATACTTTCATGAATGAAATCCTCCTTATTTAGGTACAAGGGAACAATCCAAAAACAATTTTTCTCCATCGTAATGTCAAACCCGGGAGGTCGGAGACTGAAGCAGTGGCTGGTGGAGCAGATCCAGAGCGGGCATTACTCTGGACTGCAGTGGGAGGATGACAGTCGCACTATGTTCCGGATTCCATGGAAACACGCAGGGAAACAGGATTACAACCAAGAAGTAGACGCATCCATTTTTAAGGTTTGACAGCACTCTTGTGTAGCCCCATGGTCAGATAACAAGATGGAGTGTTTGGCACTAAACTTGACAGGCTACCAAATCTTGATGGATAAGTCAAGCACTTTTTAAGTCTATTTCTTATGTGGCCGAATGGAAATTATGATTTAGACCTTTAAATGGCATTGCTATCATTTGTTTATAGCATATGCAACTTCAATGAAATTTATCCAAATAATTGTTTTAAATAGTAATAAAGCTATAGTCTAGCATCAGTGCTATTTTCAGACAAAAATTGTAAATTCTGAATTGCCAACAATTGCCAATTATTGTCACTATTATAAATCAGATTTTGATTTATTTTTTTCTTTATTTTAAAAGTTGAAAAATAAAGGATCATTTTCACATTTTGTCTTGAAGCATCCAACTTTACTCCAATAGGATACCATATTTAACATGTGGGTTTCCCTCCACAGGCCTGGGCTGTGTTTAAAGGCAAGTTTAAGGAGGGGGACAAGGCTGAGCCTGCAACATGGAAGACCAGACTCCGCTGTGCCCTGAATAAAAGCCCCGACTTTGAGGAGGTGACAGAAAGGTCGCAGCTGGACATCTCTGAGCCCTATAAAGTCTATCGCATTGTACCAGAGGAAGAGCAGAAGCGTGAGTTTTTGAACAATTGTCATGAAAGACAGCACTTATATTCTTTAACACAGGGGTCTCCAACGCTTTTTAAGCCAAAGACCCCTTAACTGAAACTGTGACGAGCAGGGACCCCCTACTTCATAAATTCTTTAAAATTAATTGCATATTAAACTGGGCCTACATTAACATGTAGGGTGACCTAAAACCTCTATACATATCTTTTTTGCATAGAATACTAAGCTATTAAAATAGCCTAATATTGTTGCCATGGTTTTATAAATCATGTTTTATGTTAAACATACATGCTGCACAATCCTTAGGATGAATCTATCTTCTACACAAATCATACCAACTCGGTAGATGGCCTCAGTGCCCACCTTACCTACAGACCAGTAAGCAGTAGGGATTTATTATATTTGCTAATAATATATTAGATTCATGTTAAGACTTTTTCATTTTTGAAAAAACTTTCAAAATTAACTCCCCTCCCTGCTTTAACAAATATTTTTGCATAATGCTATCATTTGAATTTCCAGTGCAATGCATGTTGGGGGATAAAATTCCTCCATACAATTATTAGCAATAAAAGAAATTACATGTTTGTACCATGAACACTGAATTCTTCTTTCTCCTACAGATGGCAAAGTCTCAGTGATGGTCATGGCAACTACCACCAGCTCTGGTGATATCACCGACATGGACTGCAGCCCTGCAGAGATAGAGGAGCTCATTAAAGAGGTGAAAATACCTCTCACATAAAACCATTTATTAAACCATATTCCTTACCTCTTTCTCCCCCCTCTTCCCCTCTGTTGCAAGATGCACTTTGCCTTAATTGCCACGCAGCTTTTGTGTCACTTTTTTTTCTGATTATCACACTGTGCTGTCTCCTCCAACACTTGTTGCACCAAGCATGCCCACGCTCCCACTTGCTCTGCATTACTGTGTGAAGTGTACAAAGGGGCTTTGTTGTCAGCAGCTTATGACATTGTTGTCTTTTTGCAGGAGGAAGGCTGTAGTATCCAGGCCAGTCCAGAGTATTGGTCCCCGGGCAGCATTAATGGTAAGACAACCTTTTCTACCCAGTTTACAATACAACACATACTCTGACTAAATGAAGCTGTTCAGTCAGTGTTGTGGCTAAAAGCCTGCCCAGGGTAACCTCTGCCTTTTGTCACACTTCTCAAGTAAGACTGTTCTGTCTTTGAGAGGTATGAGATTTTATGTCATTGAAAACAACCACAGTGGAAAGCTCATTGACATGCTCCTGTGATTGTGAGTTCTAAATAGAGGTTATTTGCTTGTCTGTTGAATTCTGCAATGGAAGAATTGACTAACATCCTGTTGAAGTTTGCTGACTAAGAGGATTATTTCTTTTTGAGATCGTGCTAGAGAAATATTATTTCTGATGATGCAGCAAAATAATGACATGACACTGTGGTAATAAGGCTCTTAACTCTCTTCTTCCTGTATTTCACAGCTTTTCCCTTGCATCAGGACCCTTTGCCATCAGGCAATCTCAGCTCAGGTATTCAGTTATATTATTATTCATGAAAGCGTCACAATCACATCAGATCATTAATTAAGCATCAACAGTGATCATAACACAAATTGATTATAACATGCAGGCTATATGCATTATGTAATTATTTTTTTGATACTTGCCATTCGTTTTCATTTACAAAGCTCAACAAATGTTTTATTCTCCAGCTTTCTCCCAGATGATGATCAGTTTCTACTATGGAGGAAAGTTGATGCAGACCACACCGGTTACTCATCCTGAAGGCTGCCGGATCGCCCCACAGCACCTGGGCCGTGGCGCCCTATACAATTCAGACAGCATGCAGAGTGTTCATTTTCCTCCGGCTGAGCACATTGAGTACGACCGCCAGCGCCATGTCACACGCAAGCTCCTAGGCCACCTGGAGAGAGGTGTACTGGTCCGTGCCAACCAAGAGGGCATGTTTATCAAAAGGCTGTGCCAGAGCCGTGTCTTCTGGAGTGGGCTGGGAGAAGTGGGCTCACAATACAGCCCCATGCCTTGTAAACTTGAGAGAGATGCTGTAGTCAAGATTTTTGACACAGGAAAGTTTCTCCATGGTGAGCCTCTTTGTATTTTCAGTCTCTATTTAGTTATTTTGAAAGCTCAGAAGAGTCAAACATCCTAATGGAGGATTGCTTACTTGCAAAGATTTTCTAAACAGCTGTTCACATACTTTGTATGTTCCAGCTCTACAGCTGTACCAGGAGGGTCAATTTCCTGCTCCTGATCCGACAGTGACTCTTTGTTTCGGAGAAGAGCTCCATGATCTCAGCAATGCCAAGAGCAAATTGATCATTGTGCAGGTAAGATCAATCAAGTTAACATGTGGGCCATTCAAAACGTTTACCTATTGAGCAACAAAAATCAATATTTTTTAACCAACATGAATGAAGTATTGACAATAAAAACACATATTTCTGTGTCCTTTTTCTTAAATGGCAGATCACTGTGGTGAACTGCCAGCACCTGCTGGAGGCAGTGAACATGCGGCGCTCCCAACCCTACTGCAACAACCCAAACCTGGAGATGTGTGACAATATTGCCAGTGACCAGATGGCCCGCATCTACCAGGACTTGTGCAGCTACAGTGGCCCCCAGAGGCCAGCCTGCTACAGAGACAACATGTCCATCACTGCCTGAACTGTGAGCAGCAACACACCTGCCTGGAGCTCTACAGCATGTACCAGACTCAATGTACAACATATTAGGGACATTCCTTATTTTCCTGACATACACTGACAAGGTGAATTTGGGTAAATGCCAGTATCACAGTTACTTTTTTTTTAAAAAAATGTGTACCAATCACAGGAGGAACAAATCTCTTACAGTAAGACTTTTAAGCTGCAGCCCAGTATTGATGTCCCTAATATTTTGTATATCAGTAATGTTTATGTTTCTTATATGTACAGCGCTAACACAATCTCTGTATCTAACTTCTGCTTTTCAATTATGAGAGTGTTATCATCTAGCTCAAGAGAAAAAGTGGTATTATGTTGTTGTACGTTATACACAAGTTTTGCCAAGCCTTAAGAACAGATCCATTTTGGTGACTTTTTTAATAAATATTTCTCATATATACTGTATGTAACGACATCTGTGCAGTATGACAACAGTTTGAAATAGGCAATTTAGTTCTCAAAGCTGAATTTTATTTTGACATGCAAGCATCTTTTTTGTTTTTGCAGTTGAGTTGATTCCTTATGTGATGACTAAATGAATATTTTGTCAGATATTTTTCTATTTTTTACAAGTTGATGGATTGATAAAAGATTACATTGAATTTGAAATGCAATGTGGCATTAAACTACAGATAGGTTTTACTATCATACTGTTTTTATAAACTGCATTTTTAGTAAAGTTTGTGCTGAACTACACTTGCTTGTCTTTATACAGTCATATTGTTGTTTTATTTCATTTTCATTGTTGCATTATTGCAAAATTGACCTATGCAGGAATGCATGGTAACATTGTTGCAACCTGTTTTCACTCCCAACTCTTTAAATTGGTCTCATAAATGTTAGGACCATGTTTTAGCTCATTAACCACAGCTAACCAAATAATACAATAGCCTTTTAGATGTTTACCTAACCTGGCAGCTATCTTAACCATTTAATCTATTTGTACATTATAAGAATCTATGTGTGGAACTATGTACTTGGCTCTGCACTTCTTTTTCTTTAAAGATTATTTTTTGGGGCATTTTAGGCCCTTATTTGTATAGGACAGCAGAAGACATAAAAGGGGAGAAAGAAGGGGAAGGTCACAGCAAAGGGCCGCAGACCGGAGTCTAACCCAGACCAGCTATGTCAAGAGCTAACCTTTCTACATGGGCGCCCGCTCCACCAATTGTTCAACCCGGGCGCCCGACTCTGCACTTCTACTGTAAATGCATAGTCAGACAAGGATAACATAACTTGGACATCAATTAAAGTAAAAATAATGCAAAGTCTCTGCAGCTTGGAGCTTATAAAACCCAAGTGAAATTATTACAACCATTGGTGCATGTCAGGTGGGAAATAGAGAAATTGAAAAACAAGTAATTCTCTATACAGTGTATTTTTTTTCTGCTTGTTTCAATGCTTGAGTGACTTAATATCATGCTGGATGAAACATTCAACTCTGCAATACTGTTTATGCACCATTACAAGTATAACCTTCTAGATGTCTTGTGCATAATTGCACCCTCATAATTGAGTCCAACTCATTAAGAATCTTGGTAGATATTTAGGATTAGGATTAGAATTTGAAATGTAACTCTTATGGTTTGAACAATGCTTGGTTGCACACAATACAACTATCTGCAGGGTTGAAAAGGTTAGAGCACATTTCACATGAAGCTACAATTTCTGCAGACATGAAAAATTTGATATGGACTTTGTCTGGGACAATTAGGATTTTCTAAAGATTGAATTGAAAATCCCTCCATTTCCTTGCTTAGTAACAAAGAAAGGACAGGAAGAAAGATGACCAACTAGCCAAATGATTAACAATGACACAACAAAATGCCTTCTTCTTCTCCTCCTATGTCTCACAGTTGGTCATTAAAGACTAGGGGGCAGATGGCAGCGTCATCTCAAACGTCAAACTGGGTGCATAGGGGAAATATTGGCAGGGAAGTGTGCACAACAGTTTTGAATTAAACATTACGTAGACGAGCATGCACGCACAGACACACACACACACACACACACACACACACACACACACACACACACACACACAAAACAAACGCAGAAACATTTTCAGTTTCAGACCTGGGTTTCTAATGGTCATTATAAATGCTGCCACAAATGCAGTAAATAACCAATGTAAGGTGAAATCCACACCAAAAAAATCTCTCAGTGGAAATTGACTGAATACATAAAGGTTAAAATAAATATATACTAATATAAAAAAAACAAATAGTGCCAAATAAATGCCAAATGTCTATAAAATGTATACAAAACCTTAAATAAGAAATAATACTTGTAGCCCCATATGATAAATTGAATTGCCTATCAACACAGTTTGGAGGATACAGGTCCGGGTGGCTCTTTCAATTAGTTCTTTTTACTGTATTAATGGGAGAATAAGTTTGCTGTAATGACTCACACAGATCACATAGTGAAAGCAGTCATGCGCCTTTCATATGACATCTCTGGATAAAACCTTTCACTTAAATTAGAATATTTAATAAATGGTTGACTGAATAAAAACCCGGTGGAATATTGTGGCTGTGTGTGTGTGTGTGTGTGTGTGTGTGTGTGTGTGTGTGTGTGTGTGTGTGTGTGTGTGTGTGTGTGTGTGTGTGTGTGTGTGTGTGTGTGTGTGTGTGGTTATCTATATAGGGGAGTTCTGTCTAAGTTCCACAGAACAGGAACTTACTTCAAAAACTGTCACAGGAAACTCTAACCCCCCACCCCCGAATAGCATGTCTGAGACTGAATTACCATAATGCATTTATGATACTCATAAATACCATATATGTAATCTGGGATATACAGTTGGGCTCATAAGTTTACATACCCATGCTTAAGTTGACTAAAAAGAGAAATAAAAAAAATCATCTTTTGGAAATTGATCTTAATCCTTAATTAAAACAAAAGGAAAAATCCAACCTTTTAAGGACACCAATTTTCTTTGTGAATGAATAATGTATTGTAAATAAATAAATGTTTTTCCTTAAAATGCAGGGACATACATACCCCCATGTTAAAGGCAGGCAGATTTTTATTATTAAAGACCAGTTGTTTCATGGATCCAGGATACTATGCAGCCTGATAAACTTCCCTTGGCCTTTGGAATTAAAATAGCCCAAAAAAATCATCACATACCCTTCACCATACATAGAGATTGGCATGGGATACCTTCCATAAAATCATCTCTCAATGCAAATCAAACCAGCTATTAGGCTAACTGAAATAAAACCATGCCAATCTCTATGTATGGTGAAGGGTATGTGATGTATGGGAATTTAACTTATGCCCCCTGCATTTTAAGGAAGAACATTTATTCATGTACAATACATTATTCATTCACAAAGAAAACTGGTGTCCTTAAAAGGCTGGATTTTTCCTTTTTTTAAATTAAGGCATTAAGATCAATTTCCAAAAGATGTTTTTTTATTCCTCTTTTTAGTCAACTTAAGCATGGGTATGTAAACTAATTAGCACAACTGTATATCAACAATCCTAGAACCTTAGATTAAGGATTATTTGAAAAAAAAAAAAGAAAGAGACTGGGTCTGTTGAGGGTCTAATTAAAGGGGTGGTTCAGAATTTTGGATATACGACCTTATTTCCAAGTTAGCCAGTGTGTTTTTTGTCAGTGGAGATAGTATTTAACACTTTTCATCCAGTCCTTCCAGTTGCAAAGTTTGCTGGTGCTAGGCTAGCACAAGTCAACAGTATCTGTCAACAGTGTCTTACCTCCTCCACAGTATACCAAATGCAAATAAATTATAACGCCAGACTATCGATAAATAAATGTCTGTTGATATAATAATGTCAGAAATAAAACTACCCTTGCATTGCATAGCAATAGTTATACTTTGTTCCTTGTAGTTGGTAGGACAGGCTATAGCAGAGGCAGAGTGATATTACCTAGGCAACCGAGAAAGCCGGTTCACATGACAATCACGCAAGTTTATTTACTTGCCGCTGTAAGTCATTGCTACAGAAGCAGAGTACTTCACACCAGTGAACTCTGCAACTGGAAGGACTGGATGAAAAGTGTTGAAAACTGTCTCCACTGTTAAAATACACACCGGCTAACTTGAAACTAAGGTCTTATGTCCAAAATTCGGAACCACCCCTTTAACTAGGTAAATATTAATTAATTTTAATACATTTTAAATTAAATTTTGAATGCTTCTCACTATTTTACAGTTATATGCTGTGTGTTTCTACTTTGTTGTTTCATTATTTATATATTTAATTATAGTTGTTTACTCAACTGATAAACACTTTATTATTTAATAAAAATGCTATAAAAACAAATTGGTATGACAGTCATTTCTGAAGTATATTTTGGGACTCAGTCGCCTTCTTGCCAAGAGTTAGATGAGAAGATTGATACCACTTTCATGTCTTTTTGCTAAACATTAAGATACAGCCAGCAGCCACTTAGCTTAGCTTATTTTAGTTCAGCACAAAGACTGGAAACAGGGTTAAACATCTGGCTCTGTCCAGAAATAACAAAATCAGCAAAAGGAATTGCTGTTTTTACATTTTTTGTGCAGATTAAACAAATGAGATATAACTTGTCAATTACTGAGCTTTAGAGTTGTTGGAAGGTGGATTTTTTTACCTTTGGTCAAGGCCATGCTAACTGCCGTCCCTTGTTTCCAGTCTTTATGCTAAGCTAACCTTTTGGCCGTAGCTTCATATTACCGTACAGACGTACATTGATCTAACTCTTGAAGAGAAAATTAATAACTGGGTTTACCAAAATGTAGACATGCTCCTTTAAATGCAGTGTAAATCTGCAAACGTACAGTATGTTAAACATTTTTGCCAATGTTTTAGCAATACATTATTAGACATAATAGGATGTTACAAACACCACAGGGAGTTAGACAATCCACAATAAAATCTACAATATTCATGTATTAGTTTCAGCACGCTTGCAAAACATGGTGTAGGGTAGTTAGACTAGAGAATTAAAATACTGTACTTTTTGCATGGTGATACATTTTTCTCCTGGTCAAACACAGAGTGCAGATGTGAATGTTTCTGAGAAGAGTAAGAATATCAGCAGACACAGGAAGGACTATGGAGTAAGAACCATTTTCACAAACCTTTACTTCTTATATTTTTGTCTAAATAAAAATACTGCAAGAGTTTTACTCATGTTAAAATTAGTAGTAACACAGTAACATTTTTAAACTTTGTATTTTATTGTGGTATATACATTTTTAATTAAGAGCAAAATGTGATTTTTTCCCACCTCTGCCTGGAGTGCAGTAGGAAGAGGAGGCACATGCTTGTGTGCATTTCTGCTAACAGTGTCTTTTCTGTCACATTTCCAGTGTCTGCAATGTGGTTCTCTTTGTATTGCAACATCTCTTTGTGGCGTCTGAGGCTTCCCACAATAAATCATTAGAGACAAGCAACAAACAGAACTGATGTTGCCCCCATATGTAATCATGGCCATCTGCTCAATAACATTTCAATATACTGTGTTGTACAGTGGCCACTTCGAGGAAGCAGCACCTATGTCGTGAAAAACAGCGCTTCAAGGAAATCTAGCCAAAAAAGAGAATAACTTCAAATTGAGATAGATTTCCTGATTTGTCTTTATTGCTGACTCCTCAGTCCTTTTAAGCTGTGTCCCTGTGTTTTTGGCTTCAGCCTTAGCACTGGCCTTTCAGTTAAGCAGCTGTTTTTCGCATGTATCAACTTGAATTTAACTTGATTTAAATGACCTTCATAAAATACATTGTTTTGTTATTTGTGGTTTAGTATATTATAGAAGCATTTTTTTTCTTCATTTAATGCCTGTAATTAAAGGCCTCATTCATGTTGTGCCAGGTGAGAAAAACATATGTAAAGAACATCGTGGTGGGAATTTGTGATTTGAAAGTAAGAAAAAAGTGTCACACACTCTGCTTCAATATACATATCTCTATTTCCACAATGCACAGCTCTATTTCTTCTACAATTAGTAGAGATATGCATATGGAGCCAGAGTGTACTACACTTTTGGGAAGCTGGTCTGAGTGATTTACCATGAACAGGTTGTGTTATTCGAGTGGCGTTGTTGAAGGCGTTGGTGGTGTCTCTGGGGAGAATGCTGGTTTGGAATCAGTGTGGGTGAGATGAGAATAGGCATCCAGAGAGGAACTGGGAGAGCACTGAGGACACTGTGAGTGGAGAGACAGGTGGACGGGGAGCCCACATCCTGGGACGCAGGGAGAAAGCCACCTAACCACACGCACACACTCGCACGCACATACACACTCGCACGCACGCACGCACACACACACACACACACACACACACACACACACACACACACACACACATGCACCCGGTGGCCACTGATCAAGGATCATATCCTCTTATCAGTATCAGTTCATGTCTTCAAACCAAAGGTCCTTAAAGCCTCGCACCTATGGAGGTCTTCTTCAGGGTTAACTGCTAATTTTGTTGGAGGAAAACTTAAAAAACTGCTTAAAATTATTTCATGAGATTTATGAGTACTCTGAATCTTCTAAGACAACAACTACATTGAAGAAAATAAGACAGTTACAAAAATGCACAAAAAGTGGAAAATGTGTGATTAGCAGGAAAGATTTGACATGTAAAAGTGAAGATAGGGAAGTACGTTATACTGATTTACAAGAAAGGAATTTATTGTAACCTGCCTTCAAAATATCATACATCAAAATGATAAAAAATAACATAAATCTACTTTCAATCAGTGTACAAACTTTGATTTTTTTTAACGTAACCTTTGATAAGCCAGTGCTCAGGACTTCACAGTAAAATAATAGCACAAAGGTTATCTTTGTAGCTATTTTTGTTTTAATTTGATTGACTCAAATGTGACTGATCTCAGAATCACAGGGCACAGAGATGTATGTCAACAGCTAACATTTATCAAGTTCAAAATAAACACAGGTCAAATCAACAAACATTAAGTAATAATGTAGGAATAAGCTATGTTTTAACTCTGTTAGTGTACACAATCTAAAGTGACCACATAGGCCTGGATTCAAAGTCATTTTAAGAAGAGACTTGTTACATTGTATGTGAATCAGTGGGTGACAGCTGTGAATTGCATCAGTCTCTGTCCTGGTTGTTGCACCCTTTGACAAGAGTGATCCCTGACCGCCTGATCTGCCTTTGGACAGGAAGCAGAGGAAGGAGCCCCGGAAGATGTTCCAGCACAGAACTTCTCCCTTAAAAAGAGGAACAGTCAACACAGACGGCAGCTGTGGAAATAGATAAAGACAATTAAAGCCATTTGTAAATTTGGATTATGGGATTAAAGTATCAATGGGACAATCAAATGGGAATCCACACAGTTGTGATGAGAATGACAATTCAAATATTTGTTTCAGTGCCTTGGAAGTACAATGTGTGGGCTGTTTGCACAGAAATACTCTTAGAATGAAAATCCAGGCATTGTGTACTTGTGTTTCATATTCAAGAAAAACAAAACTTATCAGTACAAAAAGAAGGTGATGGATGTCAAGGTGGAGGGGAAGACCAGGGTGGGGTGACAGTCCCTGGGGAACCAGAGCCAGGGGAGCATGAGAGATGTGTTGACAGCTCACTCAGTGCTGAATGTGTACATGCATGTGTGTGTGTGTGTGTGTGTGTGTGTGTGTGTGTGTGTGTGTGTGTGTGTGTGTGTGTGTGCGTGTGTGTGTGTGTGTGCGTGTGTGTGTGTCCGCGCATGTGTGCATGCAAAGCACAGAGGTGACGGGATGTGGCCAGAAAGGTGATAGTTATGTGGTAACAGAAAGATACCTGAGAAACAGATTTTCTTTTGTATCAATATATATTGGAAATGTATTATTCCTTTAATGATGTATTCTATTAAATAAAAATGTAAATGATAATAACTAGCTTTTAAAAAATGGCAGACATAAATATTTGAGGGGAAAATACTCAGATTTTCACACAAAACAGACATTGTTTGCATTAAAACATTTAGCAGACAATATTATTTTTTGTACACTGCCTTAACAATTTGTAAGTATTTTGCATTTGTTGTATAACATGTGGTTGATGACACTTTTGATTGAGGAACAGGATCTTTGTGGTTTTAAACATTGTTTCCATCTATATCGTTAACCGACTGTATAAGTCACATTGATTACACAACCTCTTTCTGAGTAAGAAGCCACACACAGGCCAAGAAACAGGTGCTGCTGGGATGGAGATTATTTAAAGTTGTTCTAAAATGGTTCCAGTACAGCTGAAAGTGACTGTCGGCAAACCTGTCTGTCAACCACACACCTTAGTAGAAAATACAGTGACAACACATACTTCCCCTTTATAATATCAGAATCCAAACATGACCATCATATGAGGGAGTTGGAATTACCAGCGAGCGCAGTGCTAATGTCATCTGCACAGTGATTGTGTTCAGTTCATCTTATTTGGAAATACTGTCATCCTGGATTTATAGATTGCGTTATGATGAACATGATACACCAATAAAAATTTATTTTGACAAGATGTGAATTGTTGGAGGGAAACTGAATCTTGGAGAAAATATGAGTAATTTGCATATCTAAAAGCAGCAAGAGGTTAACATATTTTTATCACATTTTAGTTTTATCATTTGCATTTTACCGTTCTCTGCTCTGTTCTACAGAAGGGGACTATAGGTATTAGCCCCAGGGACCAATGAAGCAAAAAATGATATGGCTAGTTAACCATGATGGTTTGCACAGTTTACAGTTCACATAAATAGAGAGTGTATAGGGGAAAGCCCTGCTTATGTAACTTAGGGCAAAAAGTAAAGCTTGTGTCATAAGAGTGCTCAAAGGCACGAACATAGTGAAACTCCTGAAAAAGAGGAAATAGCTTATTGTTGAAAAATATATTGTTGTTGACTGATATGTCAGTTGTAATATTATTTCTAATTAGCTTTTAATTGTTATTTCCTCAAAGATTTTAGTACAGAATGAAGAAACATGACACACTAAGCTACTGCCATCTAGTGGCAATATAAAGCCAAAAATCATTCTCAAACTACATTTCCTTGCATGCATTTAGATGAATAAGGTTAAAATAAAGCACAAGGCTTTGAAGTGTACATTACATATATTGAACCACATGCATGTACACATAAAATTCTTTACTCAGTTAACAGTAAAGTACAAAATTTTTTCTCTCTGAACATCTAAATAGTTTAGTAGGGTTTTTATTTTTTTCTTCTTAATTTCACTGTGTTCCATCTTCATATATTCATATATGTTGCATTAATTATAATTAAGATTTTAAGTTTGTATATAGTATATACTTTTTCTGTTTTGCTAGATATTTTTACTGACTTCAATAACGGTTAACTCTGTGGTAAACAGAGAGTTCATAATTTTAGTTGTATGATGGAAACTGCATTTTTCATATCACATTTCAAGCATATATTCATTTTTTCCCTAATGCTGCATTCGTGCCACTGATAACAAACAGGTTTGGTCGCCACTTGCCCATCTTGATTCACGCTAGAGTCAATTCCATTCCCTCATTTTCCAAAGTGATTCCTTCAGGAAATGCAGATCATATCTATCCTTGCACTTTCTGGGCAAACTGTTTATTTGTTTTTTCTGCAACATTAAAAACCTAGCGAGGCCATACACGTGACCACCACAGTTACAGATATTTTCTTGCAATTGGCCTGATGAATATGCTGCCCACAAACTTTTATAGTGATCATAACATGATGATAACATATAATTACAACATGATAATAACATATATAAATAAATGTGGTTCAAGAATATGATTAAACAAAATAAATTACAAGTATATTTCTTACAGCTTTAATGTGACGGTATTGAGATGTTTATTCAACTTGACAACTACTCTTCTATGTCAGTCCTGTCCGTTGTAATTTTAATTAATTACAGCAAACTAGATAAGTTAGAATTAAGTTAAGTTAAAATAGATAAGGCAAGAGATTGTTGCTGTCAAAAGAGACTTAAGCGTCTCAATGGAGGTTATTAGGGAAAGGTCATTGGGGAGGTGCACACATTAACTAAGGTTGTTGTCTTGTGGAGGATTCTGAAGTCTGATCTTATCTGGAAACCAGACATGACATAAAACCACTGAACACTGATACAAAGACT
Organism: Percina caprodes; assembly: GCA_013375575.1. Taxonomy (NCBI): domain Eukaryota; kingdom Metazoa; phylum Chordata; class Actinopteri; order Perciformes; family Percidae; genus Percina; species Percina caprodes. The sequence goes on along the minus strand of JABXJD010000270.1, from coordinate 477,900 downwards.
TAATATGGTTTAGCATTAAAGTTACTACTTTTATACTTTAACATAGGCATTTGAAGATTCATCCTGTGTTTACAATACTTACTGAACTCCAGCTGGCATTTTGCCCCCAAAAGCGCATATATAGAATTTTGGGAATTAAATATTTAAACAGTCGTCATACCAGGGACTGTTACAAGAGATTTTAACAGTCTGAGACTGCCCAACGTCTATTTAATGTGCTTTCCTGTTTTTTTACGTTGAATTTAGTTTAATTAATAAGCCTCACAAGCAGATGGTGGGGAAGCCCTGGACAACTCCAGAGACATCTGCCTGAGTGTTTATGTGGCTTTTTTTTTATTACTAAGTTACTTAAGACATGACAGGCAAAAATGTATCTCTCTCATTCTCTCTCTGTTACACACACACATATCCAAGACTTTCCACATTGAGCCTAACGTGTACCTCATCTACACCCAATTACTCATTGAACCTAATTGAATACTTGGCAGGAGAGTGCGGGTGGTGATGGCATGCCCTGAGTTTAGGAGTAATCGCTCTTGGTCATTGGCCCCATTAGGTAGCTTGTGTGACCTATGATGTCATTATGTAAAGTGGAGGAAACTAATGGACAATGTGTTTCATAACGCTGCTCAAGCCTTTTGTTTTATCGCGCTGATTTTAGAGCTCAGCATTGGCTCCAACTTGTTCACATGTCCACTTCATGTGAAAGTTGTTTTTCAGTGTTATTTTGGGCATGAAATTGAGAGTTCCTTCAAAGTTTGGGGATGTGAGAGTACCTTTAGTGGTTTAAACAAGCATGTTTCCATGGGAGAGGGGATTTTTTCTTGTGTCTCACATGGACAGAGGTATATTTTGATGTTGCAATACACTGTAAAGTGTGTAAACTTGCAGATCAAGATGGTTAACCTTGAACCTTGAAACGGGTTTTTTCCAGCTCACACTCAGCCACAACCACATTCACACTCAACACTGGGTCATGATTGTATCATCCTCTTATCACATCCTCTGATGACAAAGAATGTATGTAAATGGACATGACTTTCTAATGTTTGAAGCATCAAACTGTATTTTTGATTGCACCATATATGGCCTTTGTCCCCAGCCCAGTACAACTCCATAGAGTTTGAAGAGGGGCCAGCTGCGGATTTACTCCACCTCTTCTTAAAGCTCAGCCAAGGCAGCTGAGCTCTCAGCCTCTTCATCACATCCTGGATTCAGCTGAAAATGAGTGCAAAGCAGAATAGAGGACCTGGTCCGCCTTCAGCCTCTCCCAGGGGGTGAATTACGATTTCCCGAGTAAATATGAACCCAGGGAAACAGCCTGAATGGTCATCCATCAGCCTGGGTGTCTGCATCCTCCTGAACAATGTGTGACCCCTGGGCACAAATAAGGTCAAAAGAGGGGTGACTTCCACCTTCATGCACATACACACATTTCATATGCATTCACACGCATGCAAGCACGCACGCACATATGCACACGCACACGCGCATGCACGCACGCACGCATGCACACACACACACAGAGACACACACATCACATCACCCTGCCCTGCGTGAACTATTTCTGGAAGAAAAGAAATTCACACTGGATGACAGATATTTTGTATATCAAAACACTATTTGCTATTAAAATTTTCTTTGCATTTTTTCATTTATCACATCTGGAGTTTGAAATCAATTTTAGTACTGAATATTACAGTGTTAGTCTATAAATCGCTAGATTTGGATTTCTGCAACAAAATATAGCAGCCTGATATATGTATACTACTTTCACCCCTTCTGCCAAACTCACTCTCATTCAAAGGACCATTCTACACATGTTAGACTATGGTGACACTATATACAAGGTAGCATGCAACACCACTCTATCAAAACTCAACACTTTTTACCATTCCGCTATCAGGTTTGCAACAAATGCCCTCTTCAATACACACCACTGCACCCTATATTCATCTGTCATCTGGCCCTCCCTTCACCTTCGCCGTAAGAATCACTGGTTCACTTTCATTTACAAGACCCTTCTTGGCCTATCACCTCCTTACTTAAGTCACCTGCTGCAGCCAAAGCCTGTCATATACAACACCCGGTCCTCATTTCATCTTCAATTAAGCATTCCCAAACCAACCCTGCCTCTGGTGTTGCATCTTTTCAATCTGCTGCCGCTCGCAACTGGAACGCTCTGCAAAATATTCTCAAACTGGATAAACTAATTTCCATTTCATCCTTCAAAACTATCATATCATTCTTGTTCACGGACATATGCAATTGCTTCTCTACATAATCATTTTTCAGCTAAATATTTTAATGGGTTCCCTCTCTCTTACTCACCTAGGCTATGTACCTGTGCTCTTATCTCTTTATAAGTGTGTATCGTTTTCTGTTTCTGTGCTATGCCACTTGTCAGGCTGCCATTGTAAATAAGAACCTGTTCTAAATGACTTGCCTGTAAAATCAAAGGTGAAATGAAAAATTAAAAAATAGTATAAACTAGATGTCAATTTCATACATCATGAATCCACAGTACAGTGTTGTTGTAAAGAGAAGATAACTATAAAGATACAATTCAATTATTTCTTTCTTTCATTATGTATTTTTTATATGGTTTTGTGGCCACTCTTGTTTTTTTCTTTAATAATTGTTGAGGTTTGTATTTTTTTTATGGATTTTTAATCACAGTATATTTTTCTTTCCCATCATTTCTCAAACACTGTCTAATCTTGCAAATTAAAACAATTTAAAAGGAAAAAACGTTTTGCCTGTGATTAAATGGTCTATTTCAAGTTACAAAATACTTAGAATGGCCCTACTGTTAAGCTCTCTGTTGTTTCATTGACATCATGGTATCCTGCTTTTTGCCTTGCTTTGTACTTTGTAAACTCTGTTTTTTAAGGTGCTATATAAATAAGGTTATTATTATTATTATTATTATTATTATTATTATTACTTACAAGAACTACAATTATGCAATAGGCAGAAGGCAAAGATTGCACCATTGCTGTGATCTTAATGTGCAAAGCTAAAAATGCACACAATGAACACACAATGCGGCTTGGTTTTAATATATATTCTGGTGCATGATTCAATTTTTTTGGGCCCTGCTGATGACCCTGGAACCACAGTGAACTCATCATCTATTGGTCTGATGATCAGTAAGCTTGGCTGGTTGGTGGGAAGGTTTATGGCGCTGTGTACACCAAGTGGCAGTGTGAGGAGGGATGGGATCTATCTGTATCTCTGTCTGGGATCCTGACAGCTCTGGCTTTAGTCTACACCAAGACCTCCTACATGCATGTCTCACTGTTTACTGCCCCCCGTCTCCCGCTCCTCCCTTGCTACACATCTATCATTTCAGCAGGACCACACGCATATGTGTGGCATACACAAATACAAATATACACATACCCTAACTCAAAATCTCAGGGTAAAGGTTATTATCTCTTGATTATGGCCTAAACCTTCATCCTAAACCAAAAGTGACCATAACTCCTATCCTGCCCTACTAACTCTTTATTAACTACTTAAGTCTTGACTAACCAGTTAAAAAAGTTAGGATGAGCAAATGTAGCCTCATCTTGGAAATATATCCTCACTTTGAATGTCTAAAACATAATTGGTTCTCACAGGGACTGCAAAAAAAATGAGCACACACACTCACATACCAACTCAACCAACTCACTCCCTACTCTAATTTTGATCTCCCTCTGCGTCATCGAGCTCTCCCAGTACAGATGTGTCGTAGGGAGAAAGATTGGTGCTTATTTTACACGCAATTTCCTGTAATAAAAGCAGTTTGAGATGATGAGTTCTAAGCAAGCTGATCCCAGCTGCCGATATCTGGACACCGGGGAATTCTGCCCACATCTGACCCCAGAAAATGTTGCCCAAACATTGTCATCAATGGATATTTACCGGGCCTTGTAAAATTAAATGGGGTTGTGGTGTGTTTATGCACGCATGAAGATTTATGTGTGTCTGTGTTGGTATGTGAGCTGCTACTCAATATAAGTTGGTAGAAAAAGATTGTTAAGATCTGCTTAAAACCAGAAAGAATTTCCCCCCCTACTCCGTCCCCTCCCATAGTCTTTCTTTCCCTGTCCATCCATCATTAGTCAAACTGACTGCCGCTCCAGGCCTATCCGCACTCTAACCATAACCTTCCCAACCTGCCTTCTACTCTCACCTTTCCCACATTAATAGACTTCCTGGGAGACCCAGAACCGCACTTTTCTTGCCTCTGCTCTCTCTCCCTTTCTCAGGAAATGACTTCTATCTCTGGCTGCATGCATACTTGCATGCTGTTTTTTTCTTTTTTCTTCTTGCACTTTCTATCATTCTTCTAGCCCCCCTCTACACTGTGAAAGCATCCATCTGTTTGGCTGGGGAGTAGTGATAGTTTGGGTAATTTACAAATCCTATTCACTGCATGTGTGTGAGATAATAGAGGGTAGGGGACTTTGGAATAAGATGAGTTTTGTTCCCTTCTCTGGTGTCATGCATACAAAAGTACTGTAGGCAATTGCATTACATTTCTACAGAGCCCTTCTGGTGACACTGGTGAGGGAAATATTGTGTTGCGTGGCCATGCAATATTAATGTGCATACTATTTGCGTGTGAGACAATGCTTTTGGAGCAGTTGAATTGCGTGTCTCTTGCTGAGAATTAAGAACGGGAAGTGACTGAAGTACAGTGTGTCCACGGAGATGATTTTTTTATTTGGCCATGACTTTAATTGTCTCGGTCCCACGCCAAAATAATGTGTGGCCATGCCTTAATTATCTTTGGCCACCAATTATATCTCTAGGTCAATATTTTTTCCACCAATGTCATCAGAAGGCCTCCGTACATTTCAATGGTTATGTTGTTAAAGAGTTTGTTAGCTACCACCTCTCACTTTACTCCTATGGCAGCAACATGCCGATGGTATGCATGGTAGCATATGTCATTTACCATTTCTTTGGTAGACAGTTTCGATGACATTAAACCTGTTAAAAGCATGTTCTGTTAACAGATTATTTATTGTGGATAGTAAACATGGGTTTCAACATTTCATTAACCTCCATTGTGTTGTGGCGAAGGAGAACATATGACTTTCCTAAACTTTGGACAAACAAAACATTCTGCATGGTAAGTAACACAATGATTAGCATAAAAATTTATTTTTTGTATTCGACCCTTGAAAACAAAGCCATTTGGGCCAGGTTAGCTCAGTTAGTAGAGCAGGCGCACATATGTAGAGGTGTACTCCTTGACGCTGTGGTCACAGGTTCAACTCTTCAATGGCCCTTTGCTGCATGTCCTTTCCCCTTTCATGTCTTCATCTTAAAAAAAGAAAGAAAACAAATGCAGCAAAACAGCTTCATATGGCTTTTGGTATAAAATACTCCAGTGGTCTAACATAACTGTGATGTCACTTTTGTCAAGTTAATTCTTAATACTAAAAAAATAATATCTCCGATTAGCTCTCATTGTGTGTGTGTGTGTGTGTGTGTGTGTCTGAGAGAGAGAGAGAGAGAGAGAGAGAGAGAGAGAGAGAGAGAGAGAGAGAGAGAGAGATCTTTGTGTTTTCTTATTTTAGTCTCAGAGGTATAACAAGAGCCAACAGATTGCTGTCTTACATGAGCATTAGCACCAGGTCACACAGACAGGATGTTGATAACATCCTGCAAAACTCCACCTCTCTGCCCATTTCTCTCTTTCTTTTTTGCCTCCCTCCACCTTTGCATGCACACGTCAGATAAAGATTTGTCATAAAAAAAAATAAAAAAAAACAAACAGAGAAGAGAATATGCTTACATACAAGGCTCTAAAATATATTGCTGTAACAAGTATTTATGTGACTGGTCACAGAAATAACATTGAGATACTTGAAACTTTGCTGAGTCATCCAGAGTCATCCATTTCTGATTCTACTGACTGTGGTGGACGACACTTGGTTCTTGTTGGGAAAGATAGGAAATTCCACCATTGGTTAAGATGTTAAAGTTTCACTCTGACTGTTTCTAAATAATTTGATTTAAACATGCCAAAGCAATATTATACCTAAATGTATTACTAAGAGCGGTGACACTGACCCCCAGAAGTGGAGCACCGGAAAATGTCAAGATGAAAGATTTCTCCCAGGTGGATATTCATTCCCATTCAATTCTAAATCATGACATACAATACATCTGCTTTATCAACCTGGTAAACTATTAATTTCCTACATAATTTTATCACATAATGGAAGCATTCTAGATAATCCGTGCATCATTTTATGCAAACTTCCCAAACATTCAGCCTTACACGTATCTTTTGAAACTTTGTGGTTTTTTTTTTTTTTTAAATATATAAAGTTCTGGTTGTTGGATTAATGCTTTTTTTAACCGAGTCACTGACAACAACAAAAACTACAGATTTGTCATCCTTGTCAATTTTTTTTTTTACTTTGTTACTAGCTGTTTAAAATTTCATTTTGACACAGTGATACCCACAGAGCCAGCTCTTTGGTGTAGCCAGTGGAGTCAAAGCTAATTAATTGTGCTATTCAGCAGCTCCCAGCAGCATTGTATAAATGTGTCCTCCATGCTCTGACATTAGATCAAATATGAGCGTTATGCTCTGTTTACTTGCACGCCTCCCGTGGGTTGGCAGCTGTCCAGCGGCGCTCAGGACCGCTCGAGTCTCTTGTCAGGTCTGGCCTGTAGGCAGGATCTTCTAGGCCTGATTACAATACTGTCACAGAATGACAGATGAAGGCTCTAAGGAGCTCTATCTTTAGCTCTGGGTAAGGCCTTCACTACTCTAGCCTCCACTTGGCTCTTAAAGGAAGACTGGAGGGACGAAGAGGAAGGGAATGATGGAGCAGCAGAGGGAGACTCAAAATAAGTCACTACATGGGAAGAAAGTCACCTATGGGAAGTAGTGTTGTTCTACCAGAAAGAGTTATTGGAGCAAGAAGATGTGGGGCTAGCAGAGGAAAGTCATTTAATTTATGGTAATCTACAGTGAGAGTTTTGTTTCAGTCTTCACTCACTGACACAGTTGTATTGCTGTCAGTGAAGAAGACAAAGCAGCATTTACCCAGGCCCCCCTCTGTCTGTCCACCTCCCCTCTCAGGTCTCTGTTGGTTTAACCCTGGTGGGCAGCAGGCAGATCTGACAGCACCCAGACACGGTCATGTGATTTATGGCGTGCTCTGAGAGTGGAGAGGAGATGACCACTCAGATTTGACCCCTGTTGCCTTATCAGCGACTCATCAAGAAGTAGACAACACTCAGACTTATTATCGTTTACTCATCCAAACCATGAGCCATGGCAGCACTGAGCGTTGTTACTCATAGTAGTCAGCTTCGGTAGTAGAAGAAGTAGAGATTATAGTAGAGATAGTAGATGGCAGTAGTAGTAGAGATAGAACATACTGTATATTATCTCTCCTAGTAATATGTCTTCATGTTTGTAGTTTTTAAAGTTAGAAATCTACATTGAGATACATGCACTATACCCGAAAATATAGTTTACAAATGCTGCTGAAATAAAAAGCGTCTAATGAGTACAATATCTTATTTTTTATTTCTATCATTGATTTAATTGGGATAAAGCAGTGCCCTAATTCTCATAATTTATCACAGCATACAATTTCTTTATACTGGAGATGATTTCACCACATTTGCATATATGTTTGGGTTTGATGTTTTCTACATAGCATCTAGTATTTAATATGTGGCATGTCATGACTTTATTCAATTGACTGTGTTCCAATGAGAATTGACTGTTTTAGTTTATTTTTTAGTGTATTTGCAGTGCAGTCTGTATCCTGTAGGGGGAGTCCTGCACAATGCAATAGAACTAAAATAATTTCCATTTTTAACATCACCCCACTTAAGCAGACTTGGAAGGCTATAGTGGCTCATCATCTGTAATGAAACACTGGTCATGACATAAAATCAGGAAATACTTCTTGAGATATGAATATCTAAATTCAGAGTAGAGACCTTTGAAGCACATTTTGTATTGATGTCAAAAATTAGGACTCAGCTTGATGTGAAATCCTTGTTAATTCAACCATAGTGGATATTATATGTATACCTGGTGATTTATTTTCCAACTCAAAGAAAAAGAAAAGAAATTCCACCAAGTTCACCACAGAACATCTTTCAAAACAAGCACTGGGCTGGGTTTAAGGTGATGTAAACACAGACCTATTTCTGTGGCTATGACACACCGTGGTTTTTTTGGAAAGGGAACAGCAGCCCAACATTACAACAAAGGAGCCCACACAGACAGTAGTGGTTAGAGCATCTCTCTGGACCAGAAATGGACAAACGAATGGATAAAGAGATAAAAGGGTAAACCATCATAGCAAACTGAAATGATTGTACAAAAATACTATAGGCCTATGTCTTAAAGTTCAAAAGTTATACAGCATGCATATTTACAGGCATAATCACAAGTGGACGTGGAAATGAGCTAAACTGTATGCTCTTTAAATTACTGTACTTTATCCGTTAAGAGGTCAGCGTCCATTGGCAATGTCGGTTTTAACACTGTTAAGCACTGAGAACACAACGAATAATGTGAGTGAACGTAAAGAGAAAAAAGGAAGTAAGAGAGAAATTAATATTACATTATCTATAGGTTTTCTAAAAAACACTTCAATAGTAGAGAATAAAGAAATGAAAGAAAAACATTTTATAGAGCTGGAGATGAATGAAAAAAGCCAGATCACTGTGGTAATGACACAGAGACACAGAACAGACAAAGATCCCCATCGTAAAGTTAGAAGTGAGGCTTCAGCAATCTGGCCCACAGTGCCAGTAAATACAGGTATTTTAACATGCTTATGAACACTGACTCGTGAAAGGAGTTTAATATGTGGGCTTGTCTGGTGCGTGAGCTTGTTTTATCAGTAGTAGTGCTTATCTGGTCACCACAGAGCAAGGATTGATCAGACGGCACACAGTTGAGGGCAGATGTCACCGACACACTCCTCCTTTCAGTGAACCATGGCCCACCCAATTTATTCCAGTCATCAATGGAGTAGGTGCCAAAAACTCTCTTCCCCAGCCAACAACCTCCCTCCTACACCAAACACACAAACATATCACAACAAAGTTTGCTCCCTTACGTTGCTGACCGGACTGTAGTCCATCTCCAAAGAGCAAAGGTGAATTGAGGGCATGGTGGATAGTAGGGTGAGGCACATATCAGCTTAACTCTCACTGTACCACACACAGACACACAATCTCATCTGTGCTCAGGAGATAAATATAACAATACACAGATAAGAGCTCATCTGATCTTTCTAACACAATCATGCACAAGGCAGATTTTGTTCATGTTAGTCCACTTTCCAAGCAATGTTGCTTAATGACCACACATGCACACAAATCCATGCTGACATGTGGAACAACGGAGGCATACCATTCTCTTTATCACCTATGTATGTGGGAGCTGGATGATAAAGAGCAGATAATGTGTGCCATGCGGGTGCATTTTTTTTTAAGGGTTTCTGACGTGGTTGAACATGACTGTGTTATTTTGAGATCCACAAAGGTTACAAGCCAATGTGTTGTTCAGTGTAATGTCTTCTGTGTTTTTGGAGTATCCAGTTTCAACTGAGTCAAGGCTGCGGCAGATGCCTGGTCAGTGTGTGAGGCACAGAATAAGGCTTCTTTTTACGGGGGAGTACACCAGAGCCATAGGTCATTGGAAGACAACTCTCAGGGCAGGTCATCCACTCAGTGGAGGCCCAGAAAGATTGAATGTTGATAGGGTTGGGGACATTGTCTGGCTAGTTATATCAAAATATCATGTAATTCTTAGGTGAAAATGTTTCCAGCTAGCTGCAATTAGCCACAAAAGCACATCAGATTTACAAAAGATAGCAGCAACTACTTTTCAGAGATGTTATCGGTGACAGCATCATTAAACACTGGTGTCCTCTTCTAGTGCCCCTGAGTGAAATAACTTCTCCATGACAGCATTCAACAGTAACACACATGCAAGGAAAAAGGTTTGTCTGGACTGAGGAAGCAAAAGGTGTCATAGAGTAAAAACATTTGCTGATGATGATACGATTATTGGACAAGTGTCTTGACACAGTGTCCCCTGTCATATTTGGTAGTTGGTACAGTACATTATCAGACTGCCTGGGGTAAATCAAGGTTAGGCATGTTTCGGTGTTCGGGCCCAGCTTCTGGTTTATTTCCACCCTGTTCAGGTCAAGTGTGACGCATATTTTAAATGGCTAGGAAAATAATTGCTGCTTTTTATTGCAGCAGTGTCATCCCACTAAACAAACCTCACTAAGTTATTATTTGAGTCTCCTGTGTGGACCCACATATTGTGCAGCAGGAGAAACAGCTCAGCCAAGAAACCAATAATAATACCACAGGCAGGAAAAAAGGTTTTATTCTGG